>JAXIVH010001399.1:0-17500 GCA_036785325.1 Urophycis tenuis | reverse complement strand
CGCATGGTGTCCGCCTGTGTGGGCATCTGCCCGTGTCTGTGTGTGTGAGAGGAGGGGGGGGGGGGCTGCGTGCCTTCGCCCTGGAAGCGTGGAACACGTTGCCGTACGCGGGGCGGATTCTGTTGGTCCCCATGAGGTGCCACTTGATGGAGTTCTCGGGAGCCGCAGCCTTCAGATATGTAGCGGTCAACTTGCCGGCCGATACCTCGAAGTCCGCTTTGACTCCCACCTTAAGGGAGACGCAAGACGCGCACGCACGCACACACGCACACGCACACGCACACACACACACACACGCACACGCACACACACACACACACACACACACACAAATAAACGCACATAAACACAAAGGACAACTTTATCATAATCAGTTGCATTGATGTAACGCCTTTCAAGGCAATGGGGAGGAAGTCGGCCAAACGTGTCACCCGCAGCAACGTGGCCCTGTGTGTGTGTGTGTGTGTGTGTGTGTGTGTGTGTGTGTGTGTGTGTGTGAGTGTGTGTGTGTGCGCGCGTGCGCCTGTGTGTGCGTATGTCTGTGTGTTTGTGTGCGCGTGTGCATGTGCGCCTGCGATTCACCTTCATCTGAAATTCCTCAAAGTTCTGCGGGGCGCGGTAGTACAGTAAAATGGACTCGGGCCGGGTCAGCACGCACTCCCCCCCGCCCATGAACCTGTTTTGCAGAACCGGGGCCCGGGCCTCCACAGCCATGGCGTCGAACCTGAACACAAAGGCGCCACACGTCCGCCGTCACTCACAGCGGCACCATGAGGCCGTGCGGGGGGGGGGGGGGGGTGGGGGCGGGATTGTTGATGGCGTGGTTTCAGCCGGGCTCACAACGTGTTCTGTCGCCAGGGCGATCTCAGAACCGGGTCTCACCCCTTTGCCGCCAGGTCGGAGCCCGGTGGGGGCGGGACATCTCGGGAACACACCATGCGCAGCGCGTCGCAGTTCCTCTCGTCGGAGTTGTCGTCGCAGTCGTTCTGGCTGTTGCAGGTCAGCGTGGCGTTGATGCAGCGTCCTGGGGACACAGTGATACGGTGCGGCGGTGAGTGGCGGCGAGGAGGGGGGCGTGTCCGGCGAGTCCGGGATCGGGGGGGGTGGGGGGGGGGCTACTTAATGGGCGTGGTTAGGATGGTTTTTTTTTGGGTGAAAATCGTCACCCCTTTTCGAAAAAATAACAGCCCAAGTCGATAAAAATGATTTGCTCGCCAAGGAAGGCGTGTCCTCAAGGCGCCGACCACCTCTGGGGAAATGGCCGGCGTCCTGCGGTGAACAGATCACGTGATTCTACCCCTGGAGTGCGACGGAGCGATGGATGGGTCGATCGGGGTTGAGTTTTTTTTTGTGTTTTCTGGAGAAAAAAAACGACTTGGGCCATAACTTCAGGAGGCTGGCGAAATATCAGCATGACTGAAAAAAAGGTTTTCAAATTGCATTAGCACAATACTAGGAGAGGGTTAGAAAATGAGTTGTTTTTATCCATCCCTCTGGCCCGACAGCGCTCGTTACATCAACACAACCATCATCATCATCACCACCACCACCACCACCACCACCACCATCATCATCATCATCATCATCATCATCATCATCATCATCATCATCATCATCATCATCACCACCACCATCACCATCATCATCATCATCATCATCATCACCACCACCATCATCATGATCATCATCACCATCATCACCACCACCACCACCACCACCACCACCATCATCATGATCACCATCATCATCATCACCATCACCACCACCACCACCACCACCACCACCATCATCATGATCATCATCACCATCATCATCATCATCATCATCACCACCACCATCACCATCATCATCATCATCATCATCATCATCATCACCACCACCATCATCATGATCATCATCACCATCATCATCATCATCACCACCACCACCACCACCACCACCACCATCATCATGATCACCATCATCATCATCACCACCACCACCACCACCACCACCATCATCATGATCATCATCACCATCATCATCATCACCACCACCACCACCACCACCACCCACCCCTAGGGACAGGGCACCACAGGCGGACACTGGGCAGAGTACACACCCGGTCTGCACTTTCACCACCACCACCACCACCACCACCACCGTGTGTAACGGGGTGGGCACTAGGGGGGCAGGCCCAGCCGTGGCCTACCGTTGTCACACTTGAAGTCCTCCCTGCAGTCCACCTCCGGTATGCGGCACTCTGTGTCGGGGTGGCACGGCCTGTCCTCCGCCAGCACATCGCTGCACGCCTCGCCGCCAAACTGGGACGGTCGCAGCACGGAGCGCGTGCGGAGCTGCCGGCGCCAGGGAGACCAGAGAACCAGAGAAGGGTGAGGGGGGGACGGGTCGACGACCGGGGCCTGAGCCATCGTTCCCCTGCCTGAGGCCACGCCCCCCCCCCCACCCCGGGACCCGGCGTACATGTAAAATGTAGGCTCACTTTGTGATGTTTTGTGTACCTGCTCCACTTTCTAATTGCTCTCCGTCTCTCTCTCTCGCTCTCTGTGAGTGTCTCCGGACGGAGGTGGTCGGACCGCAGGCTGAGTGTGTGCGTGTGCGTGTGCGTGTGTGCGTGTGCGCGTGTGCGCGGCTGCCACGGCAGGGTCGTGGGCTCGGCCCGCAGCCTCACCGCAAACAACGTGACATGTTGACTTGGACTTGGTGTTGAAATGGCAGGATTTGCTGCCATTTCAGGTTCATCAAGAAGGTAAAGCACTCCTGGAATCTCCGGATGGAAGGCAAATCGAGTGTGCCTGTGTGTGCGTGTGTGTGTGTGCGTGTGTACGTGTGTGTGTGCGCGTGCGTGAAGAAGAAGAAGAAGAATTACTCTTTTGATCCCGTGAGGGAAATTTGGTCTCTGCATTTAACCCAATCGTGAATTAGTGGAAATACACTCAGCACACAGTGATGGTGAGGCACACAGTGAGGTGGAGCACACACTAATCCCGAGGCAGTGAGCTGCCAACAGCGGCACTCGGGGAGCAGTGAGGGGGTTAGGTGCCTTGCTCACATGCACTTCAGCCGTTCGTACTGGTCGGGCAACCCTCCGGTTACAAGTCCGAAGCCCTAACCAGTAGGCCGCGGCTGCCCACGGCATGCGTGTGTGTGTGTGCGTGTGCGTGTGCATGTGCGCGTGCGTGTGCGTGTGTGTGTGTGCGCATGTGTGTGTGTGTGTGTGTGTGCGTGTTCTTGCCTGTTTCTTGGCACACGGCGAGCACTCGGACCACGGTCCAAACTCCGTGAGCAGACATGAGATTGGACAGGCCTGCTCGTTACAACTTCGGCTCTCGTCTCGAGGGCAGAAGTATTGGCAGCTGTTCAGCCAGAAGAAAAGCTCGTACACAAACACCCTGCGGAAGCAACGCACAATCATCCGTTTCTGTGTGGTTTTCACCCCCCCGAGCGTCTGCACAGCAGCCTCCCGTTCGGTCGTCAAGCGGCTCCCGCATTCGCCTGTCAAAGTGTGAAGGCAGAACATCTGGAGGACCGACGGCGTGAGGCTTCAGACCGTGTTCTGCAGGAGCCGGCATGGCCGCTCAGCAGCCAGACCTCAGACCGCCTCGAGCCCTCAGTGGAGGCGCGGACTTCCCTCGCAGTGAGCGATGGCTTTGAGCGTTTACAGCTACATTCATGAGCTATGGAGTTAACGGCTGCAGCAGAAAGGTGAGATAGTGCAAGGTTTATGTTTCGGGGCAATACGAGGCTCGTCCTCGTGTTTTTTCATACGACACAATGAATACAAAAAAAAAAAAAAAAAACCCTGCCGTCTACCGCTACCGCGCGCCCGTACTCAGCTCCTCCCAGTGGCTGAGTCGGCTCACATTCAGAGGGCAGGGTCAGGGTCTTTGGGTCCTCCTTTAAGCTGCTGCGGGTTCGAGTGTCGGCCTCCCTACCTGCTTCTCTGTTGCGTGCCATAATTGCAGGTTTTGGTGCAGGCGGTCCAGCTGGTCCAAGAAAAGTGATCGCAGTAGCAGGCCAGGCTGGGAGACAGCGACGCCAGGGCCAGCAGCAGCCCCAGAGAGCAGCCAGCAGTGGCCATGGAATCCAGCTAGAAGTCCCTGTTCTCTGTGTATGCTGGGGGAGGTGTGTGTGTGGGGGGGGGGGGGGGTTCTGTGTTAGTAATCCTCATGAATTGCACGCGTAAGGTGAAGACGGGAGCGGAGAACGGCTTTGAAATGTCAAACACAAATGTATACGTGATGTTTAAGATAAGATAAGATAAGATATTCCTTTATTAATCCCCCTTAGGAGAAATTCACAGTGACCAGCAGTACAAGGGGATAGAGGAGTGCAATAGAAGACCCGAGTATAGACAATATACACTAAACAATAAATAGATTTACCTAAATTAAGATAAAATGTTATGCGAGCTCTTAGAATCAGGTCAGATGAAAAAATGAAAACCTATATACTGTATATACATAGTAGTCATTATTGGGATGAACAGTGCAATTGGTAGGTGGACATACATAGTAGTCATTATTGGGATGAACAGTGCAATTAGTAGATGAAGATGAACAGTGCAATTGGTAACCGAGTCCTGCTGAGGTGTAGATATAAAAAATAAAAATAGATGTGCAGATAAATTGGGAAAATGGATGTGCAAGTGTGCAAAATGTGCAAAACACAAAATGTTTATGATCCTTAATATGACAGCCACATAATGCTGTGCATCAATGTATGTATTATTTGCATACAGGCACGCCTCATCGGCATTTGTTGAAATACTGATATCCACGTCGCCTCACGTTCCACATGACACCAAAGTTTTGGTTCGGCAGAAATTTCAGGACGGACTTAGAAAATCTTCAACTCCGAGTACGACGGAAAGAAATACAACAAAGAAATGTGAGGCGGAAAAAAAAAGAGAGAAAAAAAAGGCCCACTCACCTTAGTACTGCGGTCTGCCGACGCTGTGTGAAAACCCTGCCACGGAGCGGTGGAGACGTGCAGGCTACGACCTCCTCCAGAGCGCCTATTTATGGGGGAGAGACTCTGGTCTCCCGCGTGGAACCCGGGAAGAAAAGTGTTTATTCTATACGCGAGAAAAAAAAAAAGTTGTCGAAATCTTGCACAAGCGCCTTCTAATCGGCCGAGTCTTACGGGAAGGGAGGCTGGAGTTCATCAGGACGGCAGATGGTCCTGACAGCTCCCAACGTCGTGGGAGCAACATCAGGGCTGCTAATGATGCCATAATGTCTGGTGTTTGTGTGGATCCGATTCTCTGCCGCGTTGTCAGTAACTACATTGGTTGATGGTGTCCCTCACCCCGCAGAGGTCCAAAACATCAGCACAACATTAGAGACTGATAACACTGACGGATAATCAGTACAGTTGTTTAGTCAACACTCCCATTAGGCTGTAGGCTACTGGAATAAAGCCATTGTGTTTGTTGGTGCGCGTTTCCCCGAAATGCTGTTGGTAAATGTATGAATGTTACAATTATACATCATTATTTATCGTTTACCTCCTCGGGCTGCAACAACACCATGCAGTGGCGCTGATGATGAATCACTAAACTTTAGCAAGTTAAAAATCTAATAAAGAGCCTCTCTTTGCTGTGGTTTTCTCTTAAGGTTTTTTTCACACCTTGACGCTTGTTTGAAAATCACGTGTACGTTCCGGCGTACCGCAGCCATCACTTTGACATGGTTCAGAGAACACAACGAAGCGAAGATTCCGCAGTAAGAAGCCAACGTAGAGCTACAGTCGTAAAAGTAAGGATGACGAGCACAGAGATGAACGGTAGAACCAACACAAACTCATTCAGTGAAAAAAAGGGTTTTTAATAAATAGTCATGTTTTTGTTTAATACAATCTGAGGATAGAACATGGGCTGGATTCTTATCGCGGGTCAAGATGAATGTGGTATGAAATCAATCAGACACAAAAATGTTCACAGTGGTGGGGCTAGCAATATATTTCAAACAAATCTGCATCATACTTAAAGCTAGCATAGGCCATTTGTTTTAGAAGCAATTTTTTGTCCTAGTTGTTGAAATTTTGAAAATATCTGGGGCTATCACAGGCCTGTAACAAGCATGTCCAGTCACTTCACTCTGCTCTGCGTGTGATCTGCCTCTCCCTCAAGGCAAGGCAGACCTGTTGCTAAAGCAAGCAAGCTAGTGTGTTTTGGGGGCGTGGCTTTGGAGGCGTGGCTTTGGAGGGAGGTCAGAAGGGAGGGGTGGGATAATTTGGTGGAATACTGTGCTGTCATAGCCTGGGAATTCCCATGCTGCTTTGCGCGCAATTTCATTCTCACTGCAAAGACAGCCTGGAAACCACCGCCCTTATTTTCCCCTGAGTTAGGGAACCAATCACAGAACGGGGGGGGGCAGCAATACGATGACGACGTCTATGCACGACACCGAAGCTTGTAGCGTGTTAATCCAACATGGCAGCGGAAATAACGTTACCGTTCGATGCAGCTTTAGAAATTGTATTAAGTAGCTGTTGTAGCAATTAATTTAATTTTAGTATCTAATTTTTAGTAGCAATTGGCTATGAATCGCGCGCAAAGCAGCATGTGAAGAACCAGACACCATTTGATAGACATTCGTAGCGCCCAATAAACGGCTCTAGGCATTCGTAAACCACGCCTAAAATACGAGAAAATGCACACCTAGTTCCCAGACCACCATCTCATCGAGATGTGGACGCGTCAGCCAGGCTAGTGCTGTCAAAGTCTAGCTTAAAAATTGCCTAGCCTAGCTTTAAGAGTGTCATTATTGGAGTTATGATTATGGTATTGATATCATTGTTGTCATCATCGTGGAAGCGTGAACACAATTATCATTTGAAAGCATTTGTGACGGAGAACATAATGGAAGACTAAAGAGACAACAGCAGAAAATCTGATTCCATTTAAGGATTGTGTCGAAAAAGCCAACATTTAGACAAAGCCAGCAACAAACCCATTTGGCATAAGTATTGCACATATGTATGTATGTATGAATATATATATATATATATATATATATATATATATATATATATATATATATATATATATATATATATATAGCCTAATGTAGAGGTTTCCATTAACTCTTTGTGCTGGCTGAGATAGGCTCTAGACAGGTCTCTCGTGCTGGCTTAGTTTCCTGCTTCTTTTTAATTGAGACGATAGGGCCTTGACAATTATACTTTTGATAAATCAAACAAAATAAAATGTATGAATCCAGTATAAATGACCAACGTGTCTCTGACCTGTTCCCAATCGCACAAAATACTCTTGATAACCACGTGGGCCAACAGCACCTCCTTGGGAGACACATATGAACTGCAATGAAACGAAACTCAATATGGATATTTCATTTATACGGAAATAGCAAGGTGTTGATTAGGAGAGTTTATGCATGATCAACAGCACGGAGGAGAATGGGTTTTTATACAAGTATATCGACCGCAGTGGGGCTCGCACTGACATGACGCAACAAAGCAGAGCTTTTGGAGAACACAGAACCATGAAAAATACAGCGGAACATACAGTGCTGGGATAACATGAGTGAACCAATGCATCAAGTAATATCCTAATTGTGAAGACATCTTGCGGTCGGGAAAAAGTCACACGTTTTCTGCCCCCGGAGGCTCTAATGAACGTAGGAATGAATAAACGAATGAATCAAGTCAGAAAATAACATGGTGAAGACCTTCTTTGGGGCTAGGGGAGTGAATCCCAGGGGTCTCAGTTAGCCAGACACCACGCAACACAGGCCAGAGAAACGCCTCTTTCTCTGCATCACCAGTGGATGTGGAGTCAAATTCAGCAAGCTGCTATCATCTGTGGGCAACAGAGGACACAAAGTTGGGATGACTTCATGTACTTGACTTGTGACATTTCTCTTATCTTCTGCATTAATTAGGCAGGCGGAATAAGAGATGTTTGGCGAGATCGACGGAAATACAAAATACCCAGATTGCAGACGAAACAAACAAACGCATAACTCACCAAACGTATAGAATTGACTTTTTTGGGTCAAGGCCAGCCGCAAAAACAATGCGACTTTTTTTTTTGCCATGCAACCAGTTTTATATGCTCACAGATCTGTCGGAGCGACAGTGACCTCTACTGGTGCCGTGCATGTATGTCATGTGAGGGTCGTTCACCCTGCCGTTGAGACCCGACAGCTGCCTAGTACCTACCTTGGTTTTTCAGCGGTAACGGCATAGCATCCCTGAGTTTGCTGAGCAGATTTCGCATCTCACGCATGTCCCTGTGGACATGGAAATAAGCAAGGACTTAAGTAACACCTAAAAGGTCGCTGTAAAGAAGTGTGGTTAAAACAAGGAAATGGACATTAAATCGACATTTTGCCGAGAACACCAGATGTGTAAATATTTCATTTGAATACAATACAAAAAATGTCTAATTCCGCTTTCAGCACAATATAAATGTTGCATTCTCATCAAATAATAAAAACACAGATTCCTCACGCCTTAACGTATGCATTCATCAACACAGCATCAGCAAAAAACCGATGCTACGACACAAAACTGATGCCACGGATGCTACTACTTTGTTTGGTGAACTACGCTACGCTAACGCCCCAAACAAACAAACAAACAAACAAACAGGCGCCCCACCGCTCGATGTTCTCGATGTCCGTGCCCACCAGCCAGGGGTCCTGGGGGTTGTAGAGGGGCGAGGAAGAGGAGTCCTCAAGGATGGGCACATCAGAGCTTTCATCCACTTTGAAGTCCACTCTGGGCTCTGCGTACGTGTCCTTTCCTATGTGGGGCAGGAACAGATAAAAGAAACAAAAAAACACACACACTTCACTCCCTGGCAGCAAACGCCAGGACTTATAACCGACGAGACCGCGTGACGCCAGGGGGAGGCGTTGGGTCAGCGGTTTAAAAAAAACGTCCCTCGGTGAAACGAGGAAGAACAGAGCTAATGTCGGCCAATGGGGTTGGGATGCTTCAAAAAAATAAATAAATAAATAAATAAAAAATAGGCATGTAGCGGACGCTTTTGTCCAAAGCGACTTACAATCAGTACATGTGTGTGGGGTTCGACATGTGGACAGTTGGAGGAAGAGGAGGAGGAGGAGGGGGGGGGGGATCAAGAGGATCGAACCGCCGACCCTACGGTGAGTGGACGACCCTGCTGTGTCCGCCCTGCTCTACCACACTGAGCTACTGCCGCTTCAGGTAGGCACTACAGCGCATGCAGAGGGTGGGAGGTCATAGGTCAGCAGGGAGGCCTCGGTCTGACGGAGAGCACGTGTCCGGGGGGGCCTGACGAAGGGGGGTCCCCTGGCTCGCCGCTCGGTGGCGTGATGCGGCCGCTCGATTGGCCGGGACCCGGCGGGCAACGGCCCAATGAAGGCACAGCACCCGGATGAACCCACGCACTCACGGACCCCCGTGGGTGTTGTGGTACGCCCTTAATGTGCAAGGCCTCATTTCTGTTGTGACCCTTCTACGGGAACTGTGTGTGTGTGTGTGTGTGCGTGCGTGCGTGCGTGTGTGTGTGTGGGGGGGGGGGGGGGGGGGGGGGGGTCACACACACACCTCTGCGGTGAAGCTTCAGTACCCCCAGCAGGCAGAAGGACTTCAGCATCTCCGTGACAAACATCTCCAGGCAACACTGGAGCTGGATGAAGAGCCTGCAGATCTCAGGCTGGATCTCCCCGTCCTCTGGCCTGCACCACCACCATCACCACCATCATCATCACCACCACCACCACCATCACCATATCATCACCACCACCATCACCATATCATCACCATATCATCCCCATCATCACCACCACCACCATCACCATATCACCACCATCACAGGAGGAGAGAGAGAGAGAGAGAGAGAGAGAGAGAGAGAGAGAGAGAGAGAGAGAGAGAGAGAGAGAGAGAGAGAGCAAGAGTGAGAGAGAGCTTTTTAGAAGTCAGATACACTCAGGGTAAACAAAAAAACAATAAAATGATTAGCAATTAGCACGCAATCAGCAACATCGGTCAAACAAACAAACCACTTTCCATACACAATTTCTGCCCATGCCAATAATGCAATTAGTCTCAAAAGTGGTCGTTTCGGCGGGTCCATTGAGTAAACCAAGGCTCCATCCTCACCCTGACCCAGAGATGACAGCGAGGTCGTGGTGTGCGGCGCGCGCTATGGAGCAGCCCTTGGTGCGCGTGTGGTGCATCTGGACCCGCAGGGACGGACAGTCGCAGGAGATCTCCCCCACCGAGATGACCTGCTCCCGGTACAGCGCCACCAAGGTGTTGAACTCCTGCACCGTCTGATCAAAACAAAAGAGCGACCCCCCCCCCCCCCCCCCCTCTTGATATTCAACACCCGCAGCGACCGACCGACCATCTGGAGGGTGGTCGGCGGCTGGGCTTGGAATATGTTGTTGTTGTTGTTGTTGTTGTTATTGTTGTTGTCATTGTTGTTAAACGTGACAAACTTCTGCATCGCAGGCTCTGTGAACGGTTATTTGCGTTCGAGCCGCTCAGACATGTTGGTTCAACAGACGATTAGACGATAACCATTCGCACACGTAAGGATGCGGCGCAGCACACAGCTCAATCACATCCCTACGCCGCGGTTGTTTTGCTGCCCGATCACGTCAGCTACACATATTAACAGCAAACGCATGCGATGACAAAAAGAAGAAGAAGAAGAAGAACCGTGCATCACAATACAGTACGGCCCCATCCAGCACCAGCCCCGTGTCGTGGTCGTCCCTGCTGCTCACCATCCGGCTGTCCTCCACCGCGCCCGGAGCTCCGGGAGCCTCCGGCGGAGCCTCGTCGCTCTCTCCCCCGTCCAGCTCGCACAGCGACGGCTTGCCGCTCTGCGAGATGTTCGCCGCCGCCGCTGCAGACCTGGGGCGTTTTTGACGCCCATACGGTGCAGAACACATGCATGCACACACGCGCACGCACCCTTCCGCACTCAATACGCCGTCAATAGCGGTGACAGTTTGGCTTTCGGTTAATATGACGCCTGGACGTGGTGGGCAGCAGCAGCAGCAGCAGCAGCAGCAGCAGCAGCAGCAGGAGGATTGAGTCGGACGGCCGAGGACGACTTCGGGACGGGCGGACTGACTCCCGCTGCAGCCCGATCTGCATCTCCCCCCGCTCAGCCGCGACGCGAGTCACCTTCACAGCCCCTGAAGGCCGAGGGGTGGGGGGGAGGGTGGGGGGGGGGGGAGAGAGAGAGAGAGAGAGAGAGAGAGAGAGAGAGAGAGAGAGAGAGAGAGAGAGAGAGAGAGAGAGAGAGAGAGAGAGAGACCATCGGTCATATTTCGACAGTTCATTAACCATTGGGAAGAATCAGTGGTCATAAATATCTATATATAGCCCAGGCCAGAACCCCAAATAGCCGAGCTTCTAAAAAGAGTGAAAATGTGATGTTATGGTTGCGGTGGTCTTGTTCAAGGCTGCAAGCTCTCCGTGTGCTCTTTGCTCTAAATGTAATGTGTGCTCTACATGCAAATTATCCCATTTCACATCAAAACCAGCAGAACCATTGTGACAAAATTAGGATGTATTATCTTTTGAAAAAAAAGGGTAACAGGAATTGGACATGCAGTCGCAGGTAAAATTGCAATATCCAATATGTGTCAGTTGGTGTAGTTGAAATGTTTATTCATATTAGAGATGAGACTTCTATAAGACTACACTAAGTTACACAATGGAGCTAGGCCTATAGATTCACTCAAATACCCATATTTGTCTTGATTTTTATATTAAAACAAACAGAACGATATATTCTGTAAAATATTCTTCTTATAATTGTCCCTGCATTTTGTGCATGCAATCAAGTCTTCCTTTCATGAGACACAAAAACGACCGAATGCAAGTCGTGTGCTTTTATTGTGAAGTGGTGATGAAAATGACAAGAAACAAGAGCGAAAAAAGTCCACACAGATTTTCTCCATAATGTGCAGCTGTGACTCTACAACAGGCGTGCCACTGGGTCGGCAGTCGCATGACTTTAAAGACATGACGTTAAGCTACGTGGCTAAATGCTGACGAGCCCGTCATGAAACGAAGGGCTGACGCAAAAAAGGTGCAAAACAGCTGAGGACAGGTAAGGCGTGGGCTGGTCCGGGGATGAAGATAGGCTAGAAAAAGGCAGGGTGCCCTAGAAGAGTCAGGTGTACCATATAAGGTAAGTAGGCCTAAGTGTACATGGGAAGTAAATGGGTGATGGTTTGGATGCATTTCATTATGTTCCTGGGTTTTATTGACGACAGATCTGCACCACTGCAGGGGCGGGTCCAAAAATGAGAACGAAAGCCAGTTTGATAGGTTTTCAACTTCCAAGGAACACCACAGCATGAAAAAGATAAAGGAGGGGCTCCACTAGTACCACCAACTCTTCCGGGCCCAAGACTATCAACCACACTTTTACTATTCAAAATGAAAAAATCCATAAAGATTAAAATGGTTAAAATGTGCCACAGGTGATCTGAAGACGGCGTGGCTGCAGAAGGCACGGCGGAGTTTCATATGAGAGCAGGTCAACAACCAAACGGGGCTCCTGTCTTGCGGTTGATGAATGACCCTCTGGTGTACATTTGGTGTAACGACACCTCGGCGCGTCCGTTGCGCAGACCTATACATTGAAGAATGCTCACAACATTGTTAAATTGCGTTTGCGAGAAATGAAGGTGCTTGCACACCAACAACAACAAAAAACGACACCCTGCAATAGAATGACAGGCGAAATTGGTATATAAAGCTGGTAGTATAACTAAGATGGGTCAGTGTGCATGCCCCTTTAGAACCACAGCAAATCAAGTTTTTCCTATATCCCTACTGAGTAACATCCCATATTTAGCACGAAGACACACTTCACTCCTAGCCTGGTATTAAACCTCCCACATCCAGACCGCAACACACGAGGCTTTGAGAGACGGGCGGCAGAAGTAACTCTGGGTAATGTAGGAACGTAACCAGACGGAGAGAGACGCATTGCCAAAAACAACGGGACATAATCCATAATCACACATCAGAGAGCAACGCCGGACACGAACTGCCTGCCCATCATCATCAGTGGGTGTTTCATAATCACGTTAGAGTGACCTTAAGTCTGAGACCAGGCAAACACTTCTGCTTTAAGGCTGCCGTGGGTAAGATTCAGGAGTTGTAAACAGCGAGAGCGTGAGAGAGAAATACTTTGAAACTGAGCGCTCACTCTCACTGCATTTTACACACCTGTGATTGACAGGCGAGACAGATTCCCCCCGAACCAATCAGGGAAGAGATACCCTGATTGGTCGGAAACGAGCCGGGTAGCGGGTCATAAAATCATAAAACACTGAAATAACGGCAGGAGCGCAGTCTACCAGACGCTGTAAGCATTTAGCTCACCGACAGCTGAGAAGATAGCTACAGCCTTCCAGCAAACGACACTCAAATCATAGCTCTTAAAATCTTACCCACGGCACACACCATCCCAACATGCAGTCATGCAGTAACATTTTTCGACTCAACCGCCGACTCCCGTTAAAGTGATGGTTCGGAGTAAAATTCACCCTGAGGTAATTTCCACCAATAATCCAGCCAAATACCCCCTCAGATGCATTTTTAGCGACGGTCAATATTTATCAAGTTTAGGGGTATCAGCCGAATGGCTTAGTATTGGAGTGTCCGGTACAATGTGTATATCTCGTAAATTACCCCACTAATAATGCATGGATTGTTACCCAACTTATGTAGTAGTACATATATGGTCTGTACTCACAAAACTAGGCATTTTAAAGTTTGTATGTACACCAGGAGTTTATTTAAAAGAGCACTTTTCTGATAGCTTCAACTCGCTGTTGCTAAGGCTACCGCTGCGTCGACGTCTCTTCCGTCTTTCCGGATAAGTTCGTAAAAGTCCTCTTCAAAACTCACAAGTGTAAGGAAAAAGTAAGTGAATTCAACACTCCATCGAAATTTATTGACAACTGGAATAATTGAATACTTGAAATTAGATGGAGTGTTGAGTTGAGTTGAGTGAGTGAGTTTTGAAGAGGACTTTTACGAACTTATCCGGAAAGACGGAAGAGACGTCGACGCAGCGGTAGCCTTAGCAACAGCAAGTTGAAGCTATCAGAAAAGTGCTCTTTTAAATAAACTCCTGGTGTACTTACAAACTTTAAAATGCCTCGTTTTGTGAGTACAGACCATATATGTACTACTACAGAAGTTGGGTAACAATCTATGCATTATTAGTGGGGTAATTTACGAGATATACACATTGTACCGTTCAACCCAATACTAAGCCATTTGGCTGATACCCCTAAACTTGATAAATATTGACCGTTGCTAAAAATGCATCTGAGGGGGTATTTGGCTGGATTATTGGTGGAAATTACCTCAGGGTGAATTTTACTCCGAACCATCACTTTAAGTCAGTCCACCTCCACGTCACGACGCTGGCTGTCATGCTTGGTGCGCACACCAGGTGGCAGCATAGAGTTCTCTCAAACCCGCTGAATCCGCATGGACACAAACGGACCGAACCCGTTTTCCCGTTTCAACCCGGCCCCTCCGCTGAAGTCGCCGTCTTCAGCCAAGTAGTTTCACACGCGCTGCCGAAGATCGGCCTTCGTTTTTTGCAAAAGAAAATAGTGTTCTGGTGGGTCAGGTCATTCGGGTCCCGTGGTCCAAAGTAAAAACGCTCCGTCCACCAGCGCCGCAAAGCCCAGTGGGTTTGATCCCGTATACTTAAGAGCAGGCGTTCCCTGCTCATCTAGCTATTTAGCTATTTAGCTCATTTAGTTTTATCGGCTAAATCCCGCAGAGGATTCTCCAAAAGCTTCGAAAAGTGTTTGGAGCTGAAAGTGAAAAGGCAGGTGTTCAAAATGTCTAAAAACAACAACAACAACAACAATAACGACAACAACAACAGATCGCCGAGGCAACAGCCCGTGACCCCGAGGGGGGGGGGAAACAAAAACAAATCGGAACCGAAAACAAAAAGACCGCCAGCCGGGCCCGGTCCAGAATCCGGAACCTCCCGCGTCCCTCAGGAGAAGAAGAAGTAGAGCAGGAAGCAGAGCAGCAGGAACGCCAGGATCCAGTTGACGGAGTGGATGTAGATGATGACCAGGTCCACGTCGAAGAGCCAGCCGCGCATGTCCGCCAGGTCCAGGGCGTCCAGCGTGAAGCCTGCAGGACCCAGCGGCCAGCGCCGGCCCGCCGCCGCCGCCGGCTGCCTCTGGTAGCCTGACACACACACACACGCACACACAGAGCCATTGAGCAAGGCAGTGCCTTTCCGAACACCTTCTAAAAGTTCTACAGTTGTATAATGACAAATGTTTTATGAGCAATTTGGTGTTGGGTGCGGTAGGTAGGATTTAAGAGCTATAATTTGAGTTTTACTGCTGGAAATGCCGGAGCCTTCTTTCAGCTATTAGTAGGTGAGACTCACTAGAGCTATGGATATTTACTAAATCTTTCTTCTCTCTGTAGTACTCTCTGTAGTACTGTATTACTTTTCCCCGGGCCGTTCTGCAGATAAATGACAATGCGTCATGCAAGAGGAACACATTGATTAATACATTATTATGCTCTGGTCGGCCATTTGGTGTGTTTTAAGCTTTTTATCGCTCTGTACAACTTTTAACGTTCTGCATCTGCAAACCGAACAGCGCTGAACAGTTGTGAGGTTGTGTGAGGACAAGGGCATGGACCTGCGTCTCGTTCACCAAGCCAGCGTTATGCTGAAGAGCCGTTCAAGGGCCAGAACATTCATGTAAGAGGCTGGTGGTTCTTCACCATCACTGTCTGGTCTTCACATCAGTGGACCCTCCCCAGATAAACCCTCTGAATGGGGCCTTTGCTCTCCATCATGGAAGCCCGTGGACAGATGGGGAGATACATGTGTGTGTGTGTGTGTGTGTGTGTGTGTGTGTGTGCGTCCCAACAAGCAGCTCACCCCAGAAGATGTGGAAGCGTTTGGGGCCGCTGGGCAGGGGCCACCTTGAGCAAGTGGCCCTCTGGAAGTTGTGCTTGCGGGCGTTGAACACCTTGGGGAAGAAGCTCTCCGTCCGCTCGTTGAGCTCTGGAAACACGCATTTGGATTTAGTTTGGTGACACATTATATACTGTATATATATATATATATATCATATATTACATATAGTGGTATAGGCATGTATATGGTTGGAATAGGATTCATTCATGGAATCAGTCATGATCAATTGTAAGCATTTTATGATCTCAGGTGAAAAAAAACATGTCTATAGGTCAGTAGAAGTGTAGTTTCTGGACTTCTTCGACTCACGCTGGAATAAATGGAACAACCGGGAGGGCTCAGATGATTGACAGCTGAGGTCAATCCACCGTTAATTCAAATTTGTTTTTCGTCTGTGTTTGGACCGCGGCATGACTTCTTGAGATCATCAAATGATAAACACTTGACCACGCTGTCAAAATAAATCTGATCACGGTGGCGACACTAATGGAAAAAGTTGGGTATTATTTGGTTAGATTTATTTAGGTATTTAGCATATTCTTGCTTAAATAAACAAAAAAACACCTAAATCCTGTCCTCTCCTTGTTGCTCTACCTGCACTATGCGCCCACTATAACTATCTGACATCTTACTAAAATTCAACAAAACAATTACTTTTTTTTTTTTTTTAAACGTGACAGGTTGAGAGCTCCACTCTGGGGGCTCATGGGCACTCCGACACAGTCACGTGACCAGGGGGGCGGGGCTCCGGGCGGCGGGCCTCACCTTTCTGGAAGAGCGTGTGTGAGATGAGGGTGCGACACAGGGGGCAGGGCGTGTGGCTGGGCCGGCTGCGGGCCAGCGTGCGCAGGCAGGGCTCGCAGAAGACGTGGCCGCAGGGGTGGCAGCTGTAGGGGCAGTAGTACACGTCCAGACACACGGCACACGTGAAGCCCTCGCGGTCCTCCTCCTCGCTGTCCGTCAGCAGGCCGCCCAGGCCCTGGAGTCACACACACATACACACATAGACAAGCACACACACACACACACGGACATGGACACACACACACACACACACACACACACATGGACATGGACACGCACACACACACACACACACACGGACAAGCACACACACACACACACACACGGACACGGACAGACACATACACACACACGTACACATGGACACGGACACACACGTGCACATACACACACACGCACGTACACATGGACACGGACACGGACACACACACACACACACGGACACGGACAGACACATGCACACGCACGTACACATGGACACGGACACACACATGCACATACACACACACGCACACGGACACGCACACACACGGACAAGCACACACACACATACACACATAGACAAGCACACACATGGACATGGACACGCACACACACACACACGGACAAGCACACACACACACCCACATGGACACGGACACTCACACACCCGGACAAGCACACACACACAGACGCACACATGCACACATGCGCACAAGCACACACACACGGACACGCAAACAC
>JAXIVH010001398.1:0-24811 GCA_036785325.1 Urophycis tenuis | reverse complement strand
CGCGGCCCGTTCCGGGGTCCGGACCCATGGTTTAACAACAGGGTTACGGGACCATGAAAGGCCTTTCGACTGAGTGGCGAGCTGCGTTGGACTCAACTGAAGGGCTTCGACCGAATGTCCCCGTTTGTGGGACAAACAAAGGGTTTTCTTACCTGATCTTATCTAAAGGACTTGGCGGCAGCCCTCTAGAGGACCGAGAACGCCTCTGCAGCGTCTCTGAGCTCCAGAGAGGTCAGGGGTCAGATAGAGATCAGTAACTGCTGCTGGCCAAGAATCAACAGCAGGTCTGTACAGGAGTGTTTCTGGTGCTTCTGATACTAATGATAAAGAGGCACACAGCTTATCCTCCCCTCTCTCTCGCTCTCTCCACAATTACAAACACACGAAAAGAAAGACATGTGCAAACACATTACTTTCCATAGGAGGAAGCACACATTTGCAGGGGAGAAACATAAGCGTGAATGCACACACACGCACACACACAACACACACACGATTGCCAGGTGATTGGCACAAGCCGTGGTTGAAAATTAGGTTCCTAATGAATTACCTGTTTCCAGAGACGGGCTCCGTGAAAGTTGTGTAATAATTAATGCAATCATTTTAATCAATACACACTTCACTCAGAGCTCTGCTTGATGTTATATAATGAGATGGAAATCTGGTCCTTCCCAAAACATTTTCTTAGTAGCCTCTTAAACAACCATCTAAAAACCACACATGGCTATAAGTAACATTAAATTAACTTGAGGTTTGGCTGATTAAATTGTCAGGGTCAAGTGTTAAGGCTTAGCTAAAGCACCCCCTTCAAAGAATTTAATTAAATGCAGAAGTTAATTGCAGTTCTTTGAAAAAACTACAAAGGCCTAGCCTTTTAGCATTGCGGAGAGTGTAGTGTGGGATCCTATGATCCAGATTGATTTATCTAGACTTGTGCAGAGAGCTGATGAAGAACCTACATTAGCCAAGAAAGTAGCTAGATTAGCGAAGAACAAAGCTGAATATGCAAATGAAATTCACATAGCTACAGTATATTCTAGCCAAGGAAGAAGCTGGATTCAGGCTGTGAAAAAAGTTCAGCCAAGAAATTAGCATAGACCTGACAGGTAATTATGCCTTACAGGCAAAAAATACCTGGTAGATGATCAATAATTTGACAGATAAATACACCTTACAGGTGAGTACACCTGACTGTTTAATGGACCAGACAGGTATGACTGGCAGGTGAATACACAGACAGGTGACTATGACCTACAGGTAAATGTGACCTTACAGGTAAATATGACGAGCACAGCCCGCATAAGCAGGTCCACGGCAATCTTCCAGCGGTGGCCAGAGACGCGGTCGACCACGGGCGGGATCACGATCTCTGCCGGCACGTAGAACTGCAGGGCGAAGGTAATGAAGATCCCAAAACTGTAGAGCAGCTTCACGATCTGGTACATCCTGCAGACAGAAGGATCATCAGCATGATTTGGTGATTAGTGATTAGGGTGAGTGATCCAGCGGTGAGGGTGTTTGACTCCTCGCTGAAAGGTGCCCAAGCAAGATCCCCTAACCCCAACGTACACCCTAAGGACACGTGTCTGTATTACCTTGGAAGTGGCTTTGGCTGAAACGGTTTGATGAACGACCAAATCGGCAAATTGGAAAACCAAAGCGTGAGATGAGGGGGAAGGGCCGAGCGCGCGCCAAACAATGCATGTTTCAGTGTAGTCTCGCAGACCCGCACGCCAATTTACAACTGGAGAACGTAGAACAGTTCACCTGTGCCACGGGGCATGGCCTTGTCTGTTGGAAGGAGACGGGGAGCCGGTGCTGGAATGGCCCCCAGCTTGGAGGAGGGTCTCACAGTCGCTCTTCATCTCCCATATTAAGTGTTAATGAGTGGAGCTCGGCTACGAGTACACTGGCAGAGATCCTGGGGTAACGCGAGGCTCGACGAGGGCCAAGACAAGTCGGCTGAGACACAGGGAAGGCGTGGATGACGGCTGTCCGTCTCTCTACCCCTGAAGGTACGCATCGGCCATTTGCTTTGCTAGCTCACCGGCTAGCCAATTCCTTATAGCCCTTTCATTTGTCATTCCAAGAACAAATGCATAGGAACACACGTGTGCATGAGCACTCCAACGCGAGCACACACACACACATCACATCACATCCCTGCATCAAGACTAATATGAAACGAGTGAATCCATTCCAGACTTTTATGTCTCGCTAACTTTTTTGATTTCTGAAAAGTTAAATTGTTTTGCGGGCAGATAAAAGTGTGAATGCTGCCAGACTTTAATCATTGGGCTGGGTTTAGGTGTGAGGAGGGGAGTTTGCTCATATTAACGTCTAGAGGAAAACACCCCTTTCTCTCGGGAAAATTAAACCAATATCTGTTGATGGAGAACAGGCCAACAACCTCAATTACTATGCCACTATAGAATTCAATCACACTAATCATAAGAATGCATTCATGAAAAGTCGATTTCCTGGGAGGAACACTTCCAACATTGCATCCCACAGCCTCCCAAGACCTGATCATGATATGGACTAAATATCTTCTCTTAAAGGCAACGGTGGTTCACGATCCTCTGGTCAGTGGATGGAGGAAATGAGCCACGGTGAGCATGTTTTGAACTCTGCTGCTTTACTGGAGTCTAAAGGAGAAGCTGAGGTAGGTGGGAAAGGCCCAGCAATGAATCTGAATGAATTTCATTTTGAAGGCTTAAAGCTGATGCAGGCTAGGAAACGGATTGAGAATATCACGTCTGTTTTCAACTCACGCTACTGCACAACAATACAAACAGCAAAGCATAAAAAACTAATTAATGTCTTGATGTCACACAATGACATATCTACTAATTATTGTGTCTATGATTATCAATAGTTTCAAGTTTCAAGCAAAAGTTTTGCTTGATTTATATCTAAATACAAGCATAAACTATTCTATTTGGCCTCAGGTAAATATTAAAATATTATATACAAACTAGAAAATATAATTCCACGCGAGGAATTGCTTGTGCATAGGAATGCCGGTAATCATTGAGATAAATTTAGTTGAGGTGGGGGTCAAACCGCCAACCCTCCGGTTGGGGAACACACGCTCTATCCACTGAGATATGCCGCCCAGTTGATAGCTGGAAAGCAATTAGCGGAGACAAACTTAACAATTGGAAAGCTAG
Organism: Urophycis tenuis; assembly: GCA_036785325.1. Lineage (NCBI taxonomy): Eukaryota > Metazoa > Chordata > Actinopteri > Gadiformes > Phycidae > Urophycis > Urophycis tenuis. The sequence goes on along the minus strand of JAXIVH010001398.1, from coordinate 21,638 downwards.
GCTCAATGTTATCTCTATGAGAGTTTTTTTGCTCTTTTTTTTCGCAAATATCTCAAAAAGCATAAAGTTTACAAAAGTGAAAACTAGCACAGCCATACAGAAGTAGACCTTTGCAATACAGTTGAAATGACGAGGTTCAGTCCCTTAGCTTCCATTAATTGCAATTGATGTGAAGAACAATAATATGACGAAAAGCGATATCTAGATTGTGCATTCCTATGCACAATAATTTGAGCTTCCTCTACAAAAAATATTTTTGACTGTTTCACCGACACACACAAAGTCTAAATAAGAGTAATAGCGGCGTTAGCACCACTCTAGCATGATGCTAGCATGATGCTAGTTGAAGGTCGTAGCTCCCCAGCAGTTGGGGAGGATGACTGAGCATGATGGGCAAAATGACATTAGCATGACCTTAGCCTGATGTTTGCATGACACTACCACAATGTTACTCTAGCTACAACTTCTCTAGCTGAAGATTGCGATTCTCCAGCAGTTATGCTTTGTTAGCTATGCAACGTTAGCATGATGATAGAGCCACACTAGCTGAAAGCAGTATCTTACCAACAGTTGGAGAGCATTGAATGCTAGAATGACATTAGCACAATGTTAGCACAATGCTAGCCAAAGGTTGGCAGCTCACGAGCAGTTGGGGAGCACGGCAGACCCTGATATTAGCATGATCATAGCATGAAACCAGCATGGTATTGGTGCTGCGTTAGCTGACGGTTGGTCACTCACCAGCAGTTGGGGAGGTTAAGGGTGATGCTGCCGGCGATTGCATCTCCGAAGCACAAGTACCCCACAGTGCCCAAGCTGATGTAGAGGAAGGTGACCACTCCCATCCCGGTGTACAGCACTTTGCTGAAGCCCTCGGGCTTCTGCATGTTGTTCTCCAGAGGAAGGACCTGAAGCGCAATGGGAAGTGAGCTCGTCGACTATCGTATCATTGTAATAATCATCTCATCGTCTCGTTAGCACAAACGGTCAGTGATGGGCGCCACTTACCACTCCGATGCCCTCGAAGGCAAAGATGGCCGTGCCGAAGAACAGCGGGTAGTCCTTGGCTTGGCCCACATAGGGCAGGTTGATGGGGAGTTTGATGTTCTGGAAATAGGAAACAGAGGAGACAGGGAACAGGGGGCGATCAGATCACGTCGGTCAGCGTACCGGAGGAGGAACCACTAACATAAAACGAGTGGATGAGGAAAAGGCACATTTTGTGGTTAGGTTGCCGTGTTCAAAACCCAAGCTCCTGACGGCATCCTTGAACAAGTTTCCTTCATGCTCATTACTGTCACACTAAATAGTCAATAGAATGCGTGTAATTACGGGGGTCCGGATCACTACCTCCACATCTTCCCTTTGCCTGAGGCAATGCTAGCAGGCATCAACAGACCGGGGGGGTCACGTGTCAGGGGGGTACGCCTACATCTCCTTTGAGCAAGGTCACGTTCAGAGCTGAACTACGGTCCTGAAGGTGACCCTGAAGGCGGGCCCCGCCTCCTTACCACACCCAGTTAAGTTGAGAGCCTTATGTCGTTGTAAGGGGTCAAATGTCATCGTAGCGGAGACTAATTGAAAAAGAAAAAAAGAAAAAGCTGCAGCAACACTGGAAGTGTGTACCCAATCAGGGAATCCATCCCAGACATTCCCTGGATACGGACAAATGTCACGCCATTCACTTTTTCGGGAATTCCATCATAGAAGCTCTCAGCTCGTCTCTTTATCTCTTCCTGCGGAGAGCCTGCAGCTTTGAAGGACAACAATATTGTTTTTGCTTTTCTTTAATCTCTCTCTCTCTCTCTCTTTTTTTCTTTTTACAGCAGAGCTGTTTTCTGTGTGATGGATTATTGCTCCGGATGGAAAACGGGGAATCCAGCGTCTCTGCCAGGAAGAGTTCTTCTCTCATCCATAAAACCCTGGAACACAATCAGCAGGAAGCCAGGAACCAGGCCGGTCCAGGGAGGGACACCGAGAGAGTAAATAGACCAGCGAGAGATTGTGTGCCGAGTGTGAATGTATGTGTGTGTGTGTGTGTGTGTGTGTGTGTGAGTTTTGGTGCAGGATATATTTACAGTCACAGAAGTAATCAATAAACGGTTTGGTTATTGCCTTCCCTTTCTCTCCAATTGGAAAATGTCAGCAATTCCTTGAAGAAGTGATTCCATCTCATGGAATCCGTTTCCACAGACGGGCTTCTGGTAGAAGGTACCGCCGAACCCATGCTCAATATCGCCATGTATAGGGTTTTGTGTAGTTGTATTGTAACGTGTGTGGTTGTGTGCAGTTGTGCTGTGCTGTTTATAGTTGTGTCATGTGTATTGTGTGTAGTTGTGTAATGTGTAGTGTGTGTAGTTGCATTGTGTGTAGTTGTGTTGAGTGTAGTTGTGTAATGTATATTGTGTGTAGTTTTGTTGTGTGTATTGGGTGTTGCTGCATTGTAAAGGGTAAAGGTAAAGGTAAAGATCAAGGGGATTGAACTGCCGACCCTACGGTTAGTGGGCGACCCGCTCTGTCCACCCGCTCTAGCCACTGAGCTACTGCCGCACCAATTTTGTGTAGTTGTGTTGTGTTCAGTTGTGTGCTGTGTATTGTGTGTAGTTGCAGTGTGTGAAGTTGCATTGTGTGTAGTTGTGTTGTGCTGTGCTGTGTGTAGTTGTGTGTAGTTGCCATGTGTGTAGATGTGTTGTGCAGAGGCGTGTGTAGCTGTGCGTCATGGCGCCGTGTGTTACCGTCAGGGAGTAGTAGTAGATGAGCACCAGGCTACAGCTCATCACCAGGTTGGCGAGGAGCGAGAGGGGAGCCAGGTACTTCAGGTTGGGCGTGAAGACGAGGAGGATGAAGGCGGGCAGGAAGAACAGCATGTAGATGCGGGAGTCGAAGCTGGTCCCCCCCAGGGTCGTCTGGTTGGTGTGGTTCACCTGGCAGTCCCAGGTGGTGGCGTTGGCTGCCTCCACCACCTGTCATCAGGGTGGAGGAGGAGGAGCATGGAGGGCAAGGGGGAGGTGTGTGGGGGGGAGCAGGACATAGAGGAGGGGTATGAAGGAATAGGAGGCAGAAAGAGGTGATGATGATGATGATGATGATGATGATGATGATGATGAAGAGGAAGAGGGAGAGGGAGAAGATTATTCAGGAGGTGCTTAAAACTCTTCTGCTTGTGCTTAAAACCTTTTCTGTCTTTTTTTAACCCTAACCCGAATCTGTTGAGATCTCCTGCAGCCTCTGCCGTCACAGCGGTCGGGTTCGGACAAAGCCATGTCACTGTGGTTGGTGTAAAGCTGATTTCTGATTGGTCACGGGGACAGAACGCTGTTGTCCACTCATTGTGAACCGGGAATGTCCAAAACTTGGTACAACTTGAAACGTGTTTCGCAGTTCCCGCTAATTTCCACCGCGTTTGTCTCGGTTCATTTCTCGGTGTCCGCGTGTTACATGAGCCTGCCTAGTCTGAAATACATCTTCAGGTAACTAAGCCATATTTAATATGTACATATGCCGTAAGCCCCTTTCACCTGATGAACACGAATACACCCGACGTTCAAATTGAGGTGAGTTAGAGGTCTAATGAGCACATAAAGTTTCCCATACACGTACGTTTCTGCATCAGTAACGTTCACAGGCACAAAGACAAATTGAAAACACTCCACAGGGGTATGAATAAGATTAGGCCTACATGTCAAAAAGAACAGTTTGAAACCAAGCATTGAGGAGGAGAAGAGAGGAGAGGCAAGAGGTCAGCAGATAGGAAGAAGGGAGAAATAATGAGAGGAGAGAAGTGAGAGGATACAACATGAAGAGAGAGAGAGAGAGAGAGAAAGAGAGAGAGAGAGAGAGAGAGAGAGAGAGAGAGAGAGAGAGAGAGAGAGAGAAAAGGGAAGAGCGGTACAGTTCTCGGATGTGGCCAAATACTACCACCTAGTGGTGACAAACGCTACATCATGTTATGTATGGTCCAATATTCATGATTCATATTACGGTTTTTATGGATGGGTACACATGATAATCAAAATATAAACCCATCCTCGACACTGCAATGCTTTTAAAGCCAGCTCTAGAAATAGCCTTCATAAAAATGTATAAAATATAATATCAAGCCACATAAAGCCAATAGAGCACATAGATAATTATTTTGAAGTAATTGCTGCAGTATACAAATCCACTGGATGGATGGACTTGCAAGAACGTGTTTGTTTGTGAGATTGAGAATGAGAGTGTGTGTGTGTGTGTGTGTGTGTGTGTGTGTGTGTGACCGACCTGCTTGATGTTGTCACTGAGGAAGACAAAGTACACACAGCAGAACCCCAACTGTGTTATGATGAGAAACAGATTCACTGTCCGTCTGAGAGACAGAGAGAGAGAGAGAGAGAGAGAGAGAGAGAGAGAGAGAGAGAGAGATAGAGAGAGAGAGAGAGAGAGAGAGAGAGAGAGAGAGAGAGAAAATACAACAGAAATTTATAAAATTACAAATTAAAGGGTCATTTGATGACACCATGCAAAGCCAGGGTCCTGATAAATAAACACAGGCAGGCAGACACACAGCAACAACAGGACTTCTGACATGAGATCACTGACCCTAACAAAACCTGCTTGTTATAACAGTCCATAAAATGGGCCTGAATCCCGCCAGATCTTATGCTTGCCGCCTCTCTCAGCCATCCAAGTCTGTTCTTGTTGGCAAGCGTCACGTTCCCCACCCAGGCCGCAATACAAAACGTTCAAACCGATTCAACAAAGCTTCCACAGAGAAGTGAGAAAACAAGAACAAGAGCAGCCTTTCATCAAGAGAAACGATTGACATCCACCATTGTGGACATGTAATCAGCATGGGTTTCAAAGCTCAATTAGTCATGGTGGAGTGAGTGCTGCTGCTGACAGCGGGGCTGTGCAGCAGCCGCACCTGGCCCCAGGCAGACCCCAGCACTCCGGCGCTGGGCGAGGCCCAATGCACCACAATCAAGGCAAACAGCATAAACCGGTCATCACCACACGCTCGGGAAGACATGTCGCCATTCAACACCCTGTAAGTCGCTCAACGCGCCCTCGCTCACTCGCCCCCCCCCGGGGGAAATCCTCGCCGCCGCAACCAAAGATGGTCGCTCCAGAGGGGTACACCACCCACGATGCACCGCGGTATGCATTTGACGCACGACAAGGCGGTAGTAATACGTAACACTCAATTTTCAACCGATACTTCTCGCAGTGCCAACATGTCGTCACGTGTAAACGGGTGTGAGGGTCCAAGGACGTTTCATAAATGCCACACTGAACCTTTGCAGCACTATATATGGGTCTACAGGTATTTCTGCTGATTTGTAAAAAAAAAAAAAAAAAGCAGCATAGCAGTCAGTCTACAGGCTGTCCGCGCGACGCATGCTGTTGTGCAACACGCAGGTCTTAAAGGAAGTGAATGAGGGGAAGTGTAAATAAAAGCCTCACGCCGCATGCAGAACCTTCCCACTCGGCAAATAAACCTGTTCTCTGCAGCATCCTTGTGCCGGAGGAGCCCAGTGGAGGCCTCTGGGTGGCGTGGGCCAAGGGGGCCGACCGCTGCAGATATCAGGAACAATACCCAGATATTTGTATTCATCCACCAACTCAATGTCAACACCTTTGAATAAAGGCGAGTACAGGGCTCGTTCGGAAGTCAATGACCGTGCATTTGCTTTAAGACACACTGCGGTGACGCAGTGTGAACGAATTAACCACTAGCCGATGTTTCTGTTCCTCCTTTCGAGGAGGATAACTGCTAGAGTCATCTGCCAATTTGACGACATCTGAATAACCTACCGCAACTTCCTTAACCTACCTCAACTGTCATTAGTGTAGGGTATTGTACAGAAGGGGGGAGAGGCGGCCTTGAGGGAAACTAAGACTAAAGCTCAGTTAGTCAGGAAGACAGGTCAGTTGCACGATAATGAATAATTACTTGGCATCAATTCACAGCACTTTCCACACAGCCGTGATCGTAAAGCGAGTGCCGACTAGATGAATTGAAAGAGCAATAGAAGAGATCCACAGAAAGAGATAAAGACACGTATTCATAGAGAGAGAGACTAGAGAGCGCCAAAGAGGAAAAAGAGAGCAAAAGACAGACAAAAGATTAATAACAGAATGATGAAGAGAAAGGAAGGTGAGAGGAAAAAAAGAGATAAGTTGAGGTGATAAGTAGAAAGGGAGCGATAAAGAGCGAGAGAGGCCGACACTGTAATGGAAAATGACTATTTAGCTTTAGTTCATCGTTTTCAGCTTTTTCCCGGCAACAGCAGGTTGCGCGATCACAAAGACCTCCCCTGTTCACTTGTCTCACTGCTGCCTTCACTATCGCACCTGCCGGCACATCTGCCGTCCTTGAAGACACAAGCAACCGGCCGGGATTGGGAAACTGTTGGGAAACAAAACTCTGAAACGATGATCCGGCGCCCCGCACCGCTACAGAGGAGACCTTTGTGGGCGCACACACACACCCAACACTCTCACACCCCAACAACCACCGCGCCGCTAGTTTGCATTTAGAGGTCGCGTCACCCCGGCAATGCAAAGAGCCAGGGAGAAAGCGGGGGGGATTCTATACCTCCCCCATGGCGCCAGTCTCCTCAGCCAGGAAACATCCTCCATCCCGATAAACACCGTCTCGCCGTAGCTTAGGAACTGCTTGTTTACCCTGCAGAAGAGGAACACACACACGCACACAAGATAAGACTCGATGTGTTTCAAGGCTCCCACACAGGACATTCTGATGTCGCAGCTAAAAATACAGGACAGCAGTGTAAGTAGTTTTGAGATATTTGCAATAAGACATGAAAACTAAAATAACATTGATCCTTTTGACTCTGCCAACTGCCTTGCTCCTTTTGCCTTCGATTCCCTTGTAAAATTCTCCTTAGAGGCACATTTCTCAAATTATAGCCAAGGTTAGTGCTCGCTGTAATTATCAAGATCAATTTAGTTGAGGTGGGGATTGAAGCGCCGACCCTCCGGTTATGGAACCCACGCTCTACCCCTCTGAGCGATGCCGTCCAGTTGGCAGTTACCAAATAAGCTGCTTACCGAACAAGTAATTCCTTGCGTGGAGTTACATTTTGTAGCCATAAAAAGTTATAGAAACTACAAATAATGACCATCACGCATGACTTCAATCTAGGGTTGGAAACTGTTAGCTAGACTTTGAAAACAAATCCAACCAACCATCCACCCTTCCCTTCAGGCCTCCCGCCAAAGCTACTGCCCCAAAACATGTGACTAGATAAGATAAGATAAGAAAACCCTTTATCAGTACCAGAAACAGGGACATTTACAGTACAGCAGTCTAGTTGCAGAAAAATAGAAATTGTTTAAATACAGAAATAAGATAAAGAGATATAGTACAGCGGTTAAGCCCTCAAATCAAGGGGAATTGTGCACTTTTTGAAAGAAACATGAAACTTCTACCATAGTTAGGTTATACCATGAGGTTTATTTTCAGATTTGGAGGGAAGTCAAATTTGACCTCTGAGGCCCGGGAGAGGTCAAATTCAAGATGGCCGCCAATAATATTCAAAAGTGCCTCACGTTGGAACCAAACACAGTAGAAAAACACTTAAGGTGTCATTTCACACTAACTTTTGGGTGCCCATTCTGTATCTGATACCTTTTAAACCACCAGAATTCAAGAAAATTCATTTATGTAAAGGTCAAGATAAAAAAACATCAAAATATTCATTTTTTATGTACCCCAATTAATTTCTTTGTTGTCTCCTAACCCTAACCTACAACATTGACAGAAATGTGAAGAAGTGTGCCCTTGAGCTTGAGGACACTGCTCTGTTGGTCAAGCTTGCAGAGGGTGAAATGATTTCCATTGAGGCCAAGTACGATCACCACAGTCTGTCTTCATTGTACAACAGAGCCAGGCAGGCTGCATCTAAACGAAATGATGGAGATGATTCTTGTCTACATGGCATAGCCTTTGCACAGCAAACAACTATGGTATAAGTTTCATGTTTCTTTCAAAAAGTGCACAATTTTCATGGTTATCCGCTGTACTAATATAAGAAAAGAAAAGAAAATTTAGAAATATTGCACTGAACAACTCTATATACAATACAACATATATATACAAATTGTACAGTGAAAGGTCACAAGGTCACAAGCTTTAGCAATAGCTCGGCCTAGCCTTGTGGTAGACTCTGGTCATGCTCAACGAGTGCACAGGCAGGTAGCCGGGTAGGTAGACAGACAGGTAGGTCGCCCAATCATTTCATTGAGTGAGTGAACGAAACGATTGGATAGGCTACAGACACCAGATTCTTTTTTCTTTGTCAGAGCATTTGCTATACTAATTGCTGTCGAGATGTATAGAGAATGTCAACAAATGTGGAAACATTGCTTATTAAATGAATCACCAAACCTTGCTTTAATTGTCTACTTTACCTACATGATGGGTGAGCGGGTCTAATTGAATGGTTTTCTATTGAGCTCTATCTGGGGACCTGAATAATGAGAAGTTGTGGTGATCCAGTGAAAGAACAGCTGACCCTACAGAACACAGGATGAGGTACTGGCTCCCTGCTGAGCTAACACATTTTAGCACACTGCCTCACTTTCCACCCTTCCACTTCCACCAACAAACGGTATGACCCAGTACGACTACAGTATTCTACTGTCAGACACTGGGAGCTGCCCAGTGCATAAGTCTTCTACTGGCGGACAATGGGAGCTGCCCAGTACAACCATAAGAGGAAGAGTGAAGTTAGTCATTAATTCATTAGAAGTCCTGAACAAATTAAGGTTTAAACATGAAGTATCTTTTGACTAATGGTGTAGACGCATTTAGGTACTAGGTTAAAGCTGGTTAAATATATATATGTTAAGCTAGATTGTTAGGTTTTTGTATTAGGTTAATGATGGTTATGCTTATGTATTAGGTTAGAGACAATTACGTTTAGGTATTAGGTTAGAGATGGTTAAGTTTATGTTTTAGGTTAGAGATTGTTAAGTTTAGGAATTAGGTTAGAGATGGTTATTTTTAGCTATCAGGTTATGGATGTGGATAGATGCAATGTCATTAAGGGTCCCATCATGTACTGTCAACTACGACAATAAAAGTCCTCCCAGAAGAAGCACCAACTTTCAGGGCAGGGGCTCCTCTGGCCTCAACTAGCCGGCCCAGGCTCACCTCAGGCTTGGATAAGCAGCTGAAAGCTTACCTCTCACTCAGGTGGTGGGAGCACTTGACCAGCAGCCTCATACAGTGAATGGCTATGACGCCCATAAACAGCAGACTGATTGGACCCAGCTAGAGAGAAAGAGGGGGAAAGAGGAAGGAGATGGGGGAGGGAAGGGATGGGAGAGGGGGAATAGAGACACACAATTTGTTTTTCAGCTCAACACACCTTCAGACATGGTTTGCTTATATAAGGTGCTTGAAGAATAGGATGGTCTCAAAATGTGCCTGCTCAAACAAGGACATTTTGCCAACACGTTCACTGTTGACCCAAACAAACTGACAAGTTAAACATTAACAGGATTCTCGATGGCACGTGAGAGACTGCTTACAGTGAGCTGTACGGTGTGACAGCTCCAAGATCTGCCTGTGTTAGCTCCAACAGCATAACCACTAACCCCTAGTTACAGCTGCTGTAAAACATTTTTGTAATTGGATAACCACCTGACCGTGGTGGTTATCCCATGACCCCTCTGCTGCATCACCCGAGGTCAACAGTCTTCAGGGGAGTGTCTGTCACTCATCCCACTGCCTTTGTTTCACACTCACCGCACAAACTGTAAGCCTCTTCGGAACGCCGTCAGCATTTTCATATCAGACTTTGGAAGATTTCAGATTTCTCAAGTTTCTACTTTGCTGGATTTTTCATTTGGTTTGGTTCACGTTTGCATGGGACTTTGTCCAGCAAACCTAATACATAACACACGTCACTCTGTTGACCGGGTCGCTCGTCTATTGGACAAGGAAAACCTGAGAGACTCACTCTACGCTATAATAACAATGGAGCAACAGCAACATTGTGCGGCCTTTGGCTTATTCATTTAGCTTTGTTCCTCCTACAAATTAAAAAGAATAAAAGGGAACACACATGAAAGGGAAACAGTATGAGCGCCTGACGAGAAAGCATGTTTGGTGTGGGATTGGACTGCGTCTGACGTCATTTGAATCAAGGAATACAAGTACGCCTGGCTGAACGTGCTATTGATTTCCAGTTTGCAGCAAAGGTGTACAATCAAACCTCCCTCTTTTTTTAGTTCCCTTCCTGTTGTTGGATCGGATCACGTCTGTGCATAACGCCAACCAAAATGGAGTTCACTTTGACACGGACCAAGTTCCACGTACTCCAGCAGACCAGAGGGGAGATTCAAAAGGCAGAGCAGGGTTTGATTCAAATGGTCCAAACACTGTTTGAGACTCTTGCTCAAGCAACACACAAGCATGCAACAAAAAAGTCACAAGAACAAGCACAACTACAAAAGGCCCATTCAGTGACGCAGACTTGTGTCCTTGAACGCTCAAACACTCACCCGACAGTAAGGACCACTATCTGGCAGGTTGACTCTCAATAAACAAAACACTATCTGGCAGGTCGATTCTCAATAAGAGCCAGTATTTGGCATCAGTGCCTCGTGTTACTGCTTACCACCAGGCCCGCGTTCTTCACCGCCAGAGGCAGGCCCAGCAGGCCGGTGCCGATGTTCCCCTTCAGCAGGTGGATCAGAGTCTGGAAAAACCTGGTGAGCACAGGGAGGCCAGGGCCTTACTTACTGAGCTTCTCAGCTCAGAGCCAGACAACATTGCACATCGCAGTCTACTGGAACACTGCAGCTGTGCCAGGGGGCCAACACAACATATTGTTGTTGAATGCCGTGTCCCAAATAGACTTGTGTCTGGTCCAAATCAGGCCAAGAAAAATGGGGCCTCGATTTTCCCACAAGGTGTGATTTTGGTGTTCAGCGCCCACCCAGATGTGTGCTGGATGGATCGACCTAGCGGTTGGTACAGTCCACTGCGTGGGCCGCCAGGTCGACCTATCCATCTTATACAGGAGGAGGGATCTAATTTCCTGAGACTAGAAACATGTATCCTATTAATGCTGCCTTAATAAGAGGGAGGGAGTGTGTGTGGAGGGAGACGGAGAGGTGGGGAGGAGAGAGAGAGTGGGATGGGGAGTACGGGGGGGGGGGGGGGGGGGGGGGGGCAGAGAAGAGTGGGGACTCTTACGAGGTTCCGGTGGCTTCTCCGATGCGCTCATACTGCCCCTGGGACCGCGAGGGTCCGGAAGGAACCGGGCTGGAATGGAGCAGGTCTGCTTCTGTGGGGCTAGAGGGCAGACTGGGACCTGGAGGAGGAGGAGGAGGAGGAGGAGGAGGAGGAGGAGGGAGGAGGAGGGAGGGAGGGAGGGGGGGGGCAAGAGAGAGGAGAGAAGAAGCCAGAAGGAGAGGGGAGAAAGATGGGGGGTGAGAAAGAGGAGGAGAGGGTGAGGGAAAGGGGAGGAGGAGGGGAGGGAGGAGGTGATCAAGAGCAATAGAGAGAAGTAGGGGTGAGGAGGAGAGACAGGAGAGGCAGAGGAGGAGCAGGGGAGGGTGGGACGGATAGAGGAGAGGAATGAGGGGAGGTGTGTGGGGGGGGGGGGGGGGGTACAGGAGTGAAAAGAAGCAAAAAGGTGCAAAGAGATGTGACAGTGAGCCATCCTGTCTGACAAAAGGAGAACTCCAACAGCCCTCCTTGTGAGCGACTGTTTGACCGGAGCACACAAACACTTCCTCCGCTGTGCGGGGATGCCGGGCGCGCTCGTGTACTCTACCTCCTCGCTTGGGTTCTGTCTCGGCGGAGGAGGACATGCTGAGGAGGGCGGGGTCAGGACGGAAGGAGTCGGGAGGGCGCGGCGCGGGAGCTGACGGGTTTCCCGGACCTTAGATGGAGGCACGTGTTGACACCACCCGACTGGGAAGTAAAAAAATCACATGTCTTATCTCATGTCTAATGTAGCCATACGTACACGGCTGTATACAACATGCATTCAGGTCATTCACAAACTCTGCTTACCTAACCTTACATGCTACATCTTTGTGTATGAGTATCCCATCAGCTATCAGACTCTACAACACCTCAACCACCCGCTCGCAACGTCTTGGAAGCCCCTACACCTCCTGATAATGGATTAAACACCACACCCCACACCTTGTGACTGTTTTCCTAAGCCGGTGATATTTGATGTCTTCTCATATGTTTTTCTTACATTACCTGAAAAATCCTGTACATTTGCACATTTGAACATCTACTTTGCACAATTTATATGGACATAAGCAGTACACTGCTTATGTCCATACTGTTTATTTATTACTATTACTGTTTATTACCCTCCATACTGCACCTCTTACTGTTTACAATTGCACATACTCGCGACCACCTTTTTATTTGTATTTAGATTTTTGATACTTATATTGCTATATATTTATATTTATATTTGCATGCGTGTCTAGCACCGGGGATCGAGGGAAACGGCATTTCGGTTTTTGTGTATGTCCTACATTCGTGAAAACTGACAATAAAGTTTACTTGAATCTTGAATATTTGCACATCTATTTTTATTCTTATATCTACACCTCAGTCAGACTCAGTTACCAATTGCACTGTTCATCTCACTAAGATGATTACTATGTATGTATATAGGTTTTTATTTTTTCATTTGATCTGATTCTAAGAGCTTGCATATAATTTTATCTTAATTTAGGTACATTTATTTATTGTTTATTGTTTATACTCAGGTTTTTATTGCATTCCTCTATCCCCTTGTACTGCTGGTCAGTGTGAATTTCTCCTAAGGGGGATTAATAAAGGAATATATTATTTTTATCTTATCTTATGCTTCAATGGTGTATGCCTAGATGTATGTACTACATGTATGTACATTTTTTTATATTTTTTTGTATATTGTTACATGGGTTTATATTATACATTTATATTTCTAACACTCTACGATACGTAGAGTGTCTGTCTGTCATACACATTCATTATATACATACTGCTGTACATACAGTGATGCGTATATTCGCGACACTCTTATTTTAGTTAGTTTTTTTTGTATTCATATTTTATATATTTATATTTATATTTTTGCATGCGTGTCTCGCACCAGGGATCGAGGGAAACGGTACATGTCCACAGCCTACTATTTATACAGTATAAACATATGTATATGCTGTGTATACAACATCTACATAGCCTATGTGTAAAGTATATGCAAATGCACATGGACGTACAGTACATACATACATATACATATTATCGAATATCTAGGCCTATTCTTAAGTCTCCTAATGAGTAGTACAGATGTGTAAGTACTTATAAATGTCTAATTCACACCAGCACCATTTCAAAAAGCCTGTGTTGTGTTTAATCCCATAGCAACAGGGCATTCCAGATGCCGTTCAACCGCGGTGTATGTGCTTTTGGACCAGAACCTAACGGTCGGGCAACACCAGTAGAACAACTATATAGCATGACATGAAAGTCGTCCATATGTTGCATGTAGGAAGTACAACGAGTTTGTGTAATTTGATTGTGCCCCTGCTCTGCATCATAGCGTGCTATTATCTATGCAGGTATCGGGCCGATGTAGTGCCCCCTGACCTTTGCTCTTGTAAGGGTTAAGGAATCCAAGGAAACACGACAAGTATTTTTCCACAATAGTTTCGCAAAGCATTTGCCTTGAGTGAGGTTATCCCTGAGGCCAGACATTATGCAGGCATAGACAAGTTATTTATCGAAACAGACCGAAATAAATCAATTGCATGCATCCTCCCACCTACACTGCCTAAAAACTTTGGTAAATAGTGAATCTCTTAATCTTGAGAATCTCTCTAGGTGACTGCCGCCGGCTCCCCGTGCTTAGTAACTACAGAGAGACGTATTGATGAAATGTCGAAACACCATTGATTTCTAGGTTTGTAGACATATCAACTTGCAAATTGAAAGGGATGGGTCACAACTGTCCCCAAATCAGCAGACAATACGACCACTGGTCTGTTGTAGCGCCATGTTGTTGTTGTTGTTGTTGTTGTTTGCAATTCTCATTACAGCAGTCATTCATAAGTATTTCTATTGGGGCGAGTGTGTATACCATATTCAGGCTAGTTAGAATCCTAAAGCGATGTCTCAGATGACGATACTGTCATTTAGTTTCAAAACAAACACCGCAGGATGCATATAATATATACCATGTTAGATTTGGAAAAAAAAGAAGCGTCTACCTTACATCCTCTGTTTTCTTCAGGCTGAACAATGTTGATTATTTGATTGGGATTACGTGTCACTTTCAGCAAATTCAGTCAGCTTTCACTCCTGTCGATTTCTGCAAATAAAGTGTTGACCTATCCCCAGTTTTTCTCCAGGCGACAGCATATTTCCTGCACGCAGGGCCGTGGGGTTAGTCACGTGACTCCACGGGGCGGGCGATAACGGTCAGGTGATTAGCTGCTAGCTCCGTTGCCATGGATATTTTAAATAGAGCAATGGCGATCGCAGGCACCGAGTTTTTGGCTTAACCCATATGGTTTAACCTCTCTGGGAATAATAAAGTCTGTTAAGTGACAATTAAGCCTCTATAGCACGTTATTTTCCGTTTAGACCTAATTGTACTACTTTAAAACCAACACTGTCGCGTATCTTCAATACAGTAGACTTACACATGGTTCAAACCTACACCAATTGATATAAGCTTTTCAGAATCAATGACTGTATTGCGTGCTAATTATGTGCTTCCTTTTCACTTCATACACTTTAGTTAATGGCGTTAACACTGCGGATGTTTGTATAATAACGACGGTTGGTGATTTTTACATATTTAACAGACACGGCTTTTATTTTGAAAAAAAGGTAATATGCTTCCTGCAGATTGGAAGTGCGTAATTTATCACCCAAGACACTCCAGTTGCACCGAATATATATATTTAGAGAAAGTTTACACGGAATTCATATTTGTTTGTTTGTTGTTTATCTATTTTCCATATGCACGTTTATAGCAAGACTATACGAGCCTTTACCTGCTACATGTCAGATCATTGAAGGGAGGTTCAAGAGTCCTCCCACCGGCTGGCATTGTGTCATAAAACGAACATCAGCATCGTCATTATCGTTGACGCGTCATCGTCGGTCCACTTCCACACAGCATCGACTCCTTACTCCTACTCCTCCACGAGTTAACTCAAAAGTAATCGAATCGATAATAAAAAACCCAACCGAGGGGTCTGACCGTGTGTTGCCGAGTGGTCTTTGAAACATGACGGTAAGCTCTCTCTCTCTCCGCACTCCTCCGGTGTTTCGGTACGAGTCAGCCTCTGAGCCCATGGCTGAGTTTCGTGTCGGTACAACATCTTGTTTTTATAATGCACGTCTGATTTGATTGTGAAGATATGAAAGCCACGTCAGCCCGTGTTTACACTCAACACAACGGGGTTCAAAAGGCATTAAGTGTGTGATTAGTGAGAGGTGTAGGTTAGTGAGGACGTCATGACGTAATAGAGATGTCTTTGGTGAAATTAAGGCATCAGGGAAACTCACCAAAGAGCCAAATATTTATTCATAGTTTTCCTTTCGTCTTTTACTTTATACTGTTCTTTCCTGAGCCGAGCATATGCATCTTTGTATCTGATATCATAAAATGTGTGTGTTGACGTGTTATTGTTTTGGAAGGCCAGAAGAGGACCTTTATATTGATGAGACGTCCATGTACAGTACACACTCATATACAGGATGTCTATGGCAGACTGTAACTAACTTAAGGCCTTGGCTTCCAGAAGCACGAGTTCGAGGTGGCCATGACGTGTGAGGGCTGCTCCGGGGCCGTCACCCGCGTCCTCAACAAACTGGGAGACGGTGGGTTCTGCTGCACTCTGCATTCACATAGCTGTACACTATGGCATCGGTGTGTTTTTAAAGAGGGACCACTGCAGTGTAAAATGTTTAGTATTTCGTATTTTGTAATGGCTTTTTGTTATGGAGATTTATATTTCACTTTTTTGTGGTCTGTAGTCTGCCTTCCTTGCTTTGTAGGCCTACATCCCTGGAATGTAATGTTTCACTTTTCACCCACTTATATCGCTTTATCTTAAACTTTTTTCTCCCCATTTTATTCATTTGTAGAATAGAGATTCTTATGTCTCATGACTTATGTGTGACTCTCGGGCCACATGATCAAAGAAGTATTTCCCCATTGGTCAACACAACAATGAGAAGTCAGCTTAGTTTGATATTCTTTGGCTGTGGCCACCGCTAAAATAAACTGAAACCATTGTTCTATTTGCCTTTTGAGCAAGACAATCAATCCTTTGACCTTATTCCCAAATCCTACGATAAACTCCATGTAAGAATCTGAAGATTCTAATGTTGATACATTAGTATTGTTGGAATTTCAATAATTTATGGCAGAGTTTTGAATGTGTTTGAAAGGTAACATATGTAATTTATGTCGCTAGGGATCTCAATGAAAACAATATAAAAAGCTTGTCGTTTGATGACATAGAAAGTGGGATCATGGTTGTTGTCTTCACCACATTGCTGGTGAGACTCTGAAGTGACTCAGGCAGAAATAATGTACACGGACGAGTGAATGCTATTCAAGTTTGGATGTGACGTCCAGTAATGTGATGTCATTTCCTTCTACTGAAATAGCCATGACCAATAACATCAGGTTATTGGTATGTTTGGCATCTATCATCCCTATTGCGGATTGGTGAATTTTGGATTGATTCTATCCAGGGATTAAGTTGGCACTCTGCGGTAGAAGAGTAACAATCCTTCCTCCTGCACACAATGGTGTTTTGATTGATTGTGCACAGCGAGGAGGTCCCCATTGGCAATGTGTTGGTGGAAGAGATGCAGACTGTGAGCAATCAATCTGTAGCTACATTGAAATTCGATTTTTGAATATAAAAAAAAAAAATTGTGAATAGGCCTACTTGGGGAAACACTATCGCGCAATTTTCTCAGACTGAAAGATTACAATGAAATATGACCCACCCAAGTAAAGTATATGTGTGGGAAACGCTGCATTTGCTTGATGGCACATTATACCTTAAAGGTAAATTTATTTCATTTGTAATGTATTTGTGTAAGTTTTAATTTAGTTTTATACTCCATACACACTCGGTTCATGTTGAAAGTAGCAGCACCACCATCACGGGTTGACATAGCTAACCCGTTCAGGTGATGAGATGCGTACAGTTTACAGCAGGTGTGTATTGATGATGATGTGCGTTGTTCTTGCCTTCTGTGCCACTCCAGAAGTCAAGTTTGAGATCGACCTCCCCAAGAGGTTGGTGTGGATCGAGTCCGAGATGGATTTGGAGTCTCTGACCAACACGCTGAAGAAATGTGGGAAGGAGGTCAAATACAACGGCACTAAGTAACTCCCTGCCTTGTAGAACAGGTGGGACAAGTTTCTTTAAACGGCAGCCTTCAAACACAAGGCAGTTTAGAGTGCTACACGTTGACATGAATACATGACACAAGTGACCAGAATCAGAAAAAAGTTGGGCCTAATTCGGGAAGTTTTGTGGAATTTGTTGCATTTTTTTTTTTTTTGATTGTGTGTCTGTGTGTCTGTATTTTCCAGGAGATAACTGCTGCTGTGTTTGGTGGATGGTGGCAGAGGGAGGTACAGTCTTCCTGTCACGTGATCCTGCATTAATTAATGGATAGTCGTATTATTTCAGTTGGATCTTAACCAAACTAATCACACGATTACTAGGCACTTGAAGAGGTTTTACTGTACAAAACACTGCTTCATCTGTCCTTTCTAATTCAGTAAAACACGAGAAGACAATTCATATTAAAAACATAAAACTACCTAAAACTCTATATGGGGTATGCACATATATACTTTCAGCATTATACAGCTTCATAAGAACACCCATCAACACTGATGATAATCTCAAGAATAAAATGTGGTAGAGTACACATGTTTCTAATTATGTATTGGTAAACCGCTGTAACAACTCTCCAAGCATTCTACAAAACTGCCAAACTTAAGTTTCCTGACTATTACATTGATCGGTTCCTCTCACATTACCTCAAACCTCATACTTCTGTTCAGTCCCATTCATGTGCATTATGAAACTGCTCTGTAAGAAGGCCTTTAGAATCCTAGGAAGGAAATGGACCGTCATGGCTATATGTAAATATTATTATTAAACAAATAAGTAAGGGACATTGTGTGTTTCAGCAAACATCCAATGGGAATCCAAATGAAGGAATTCATGGGGTTATAGGGCAGGGCAGTTGGTTCAGAACTGCGTCCTGGAAATTGTCCCTGGTAAGCTCTGCCTCGGGGCCCAACGGCCTCTAGTACCTGCTCTGTCTAAATGATGGCGGCTGTACTGAAACCACGCACAGGTGTGATTAAACCACACAATGCCCCTCTGAAAGAGATTTTAACCAAGTGATGAGTTGGTCTTTCATGACGCCATTATTGCAATTATTTTGTTGTAATGTGTTGGAAAACTGACTGCTCAATCACAATATTGATATTGTTGTTTATGTATGCATGTCTTGCTGGGAATGTTGATTATACACCTAGGAAATAAAAACATTACCGAAGCTGCTTAAACACTATTGGTTTACTACTAGTTTCCTGTTTTATATATTGTGTTATGTAGTCATGCATTACATTGACTTATCGATAACAATGCTTGGTTTGGACAAGACACTTTGCAAATGTGCGTTAATGAGAAATAAAAATTATTAGAATGTTATTACAAAGGTATTTTCTTGTTCTTAATACTTGAACTATAGTTCAAAAAACGTTATCTTCTGCTATTTATCTTTGCAACTCTCCAATCTTACCTACTGCACCTTTAAATCCACTGGTAATGGACTTTTACCAAAAGTTGAATGTTAATAAAATGTGAATAAAATGGACGAACTACGTCTGTGGATTACCACCAACAAACGGATCACGGACTGCAATCTCCTGATTTTTACGGAAACCTGGCTTAACCCTTCCGTCCCGGATACTGCAATTAACCTGGCGGAGCGCAACGTTCTCAGAGCAGATCGGACGGCGATCTCAGGTAAGAGCAAGGGTGGGGGTTTGTGCATCTATGTCAACAATGCTTGGTGTACTGATTCTTCCATCATTGAAAGTCACTGCTCTGAGAACGCTGAATATCTCATGGTTAAATGTAGACCCTTTTACCTACCGAGAGAATTTACATCTGCTATCATTACGGCTAGTTACATCCCCCCTGACGCTAATGCCTCGCTTGCGATGAAAGAACTGCATTCTGCCATTAGCAAGCAACAAACTACACACCCCGATGCAGCCTTCATTGTTGCGGGTGACTTCAATCACACAAACTTAAAGTCCGTTCTCCCCAAATTTAAACAGCATGTCTCCTGCCCCACCAGGGGAGACAAAACTTTAGACCATGTTTACACTAACATGGCCGAGGCATACAAATCCATCCCCCTCCCCCACTTAGGACAATCAGACCATGTCTCTTTGTTCCTACTCCCCAAGTACTCCCCACTTATCAGACGTGTGAAGCCCACAGTGAGGACAGTCAAGATCTGGCCAGAAGGGGCAGAGGCTAAACTGCAGGAATGTTTTTCAAAACATGACTGGAGTAAGCACTCCTCGGAGGCAACCCTTGACTCCCACACGGACATCACCCTTTACACCTCCTCTGTCCTGGACTACATGAGATCCAGCACAGACAGTGTCACTACACTAAAAAGAATTATTACTTTCCCTAACCAGAAACCATGGATGAACGGGGAGGTCCGAGCCCTGCTGAAAGCACGCGACATCGCATTCAGATCTGGGGACCGGCAGGCCTACAGCACATCCAGGGCCAACCTGAAGAGGGGCATCACCGAGGCCAAACGCAACCACAAGCTGAGGATCGAGGAGCACTTCACGAATGGCTCCGACCCCCGACGCATGTGGCAGGGCATCCAGGCCATCACAGACTACAAACCCGCTCACACCACCCCCCAATCCTGTGACGCCTCCCTACCTGAAGAACTCAACCTCTTCTATGGGCGCTTTGATACAGTCAACAAGGAGGTGGCCATCAAGGAGGTGCTCCCTGCAGGCCACCAACCCCTCACACTCTCCCCCTCCGACGTGTTTGCAGCACTGAGCAGGATCGATCCACGGAAGGCAGCTGGTCCTGATGGCGTCCCCGGACGTGTCTACAGGGCCTGCGCAGAGCAGCTGACTGAGGTCTGGACTGACATCTTCAACCTGTCACTAGCCCAAGCAACTGTCCCTGAATGCCTCAAATCCACCACCATCGTGCCAGTGCCCAAACACTCCACTGCAGTTGACCTCAATGACTTCCGCCCAGTCGCGCTTACCCCCATCATCGCGAAGTGCTTCGAGAGGCTGGTCCTGGGTCACATCAAATCCTGTCTACCACCCACACTGGACCCCTTCCAATTTGCCTACCGCCAGAATAGGAGTACAGAGGATGCCATTTCCACGGCACTGCACTCCGCCCTCTCCCACCTGGACAAAAGCCATACATATGTTAGAATGCTGTTCATTGACTTCAGTTCAGCATTCAACACCATCAACCCCTCCAAACTGATCACCAAACTCCGGGATCTGAACATTGCCCCCTCCCTCCGTAACTGGATACTGGACTTCCTGACCAACAGACCGCAGTCAGTTAGGATCAACGGTCACACTTCCTCCACCCTCACCCTGAACACTGGCGTTCCGCAGGGCTGTGTGCTGAGCCCTCTCCTGTACTCTCTCTTCACCCACGACTGCACACCGACACATGGTTCAAACACCATTGTGAAGTTTGCAGACGACACAACGGTGATAGGCCTCATCAGCAACAACGATGAGTCAGCGTACAGGGAGGAGGTTCAGTGCCTAGCTGTGTGGTGCGCCGACAACAACCTGTCCCTCAACGCCACGAAGACCAAGGAGATCATCGTGGACTACAGGAAAACAAAAGGCGGCACGCACACCCCCCTCCACATTAACGGGACGGAGGTTGAGCGGGTATCCAACTTTAAGTTTCTGGGAGTCCACATCTCCGACAGTCTATCCTGGTCCCTCAACACCACTGCCCTAATCAAGAAGGCTCACCAGCGCCTCTTCTTCTTGAGGAGACTAAAAAAGGCCCACCTGTCTCCTCAGATCCTGGTGAACTTCTACCGCAGCACCATCGAGAGCGTACTAACCAACTGTGTCACAGTGTGGTATGGTAACTGCTCCGCCTCGGACCGGAAAGCACTGCAGAGGGTGGTGAAAATCGCCCAACGCATCACCGGTTCCCCACTCCCCTCCATCGAGGCTGTCCAGAGGAAGCGGTGCCTGCGTAAGGCGCGCAGCATCGCAAAGGACAGCTCTCACCCCAACCACAGACTGTTCACCCTCCTCCCCTCTGGAAAGCGCTACAGGTCTCTGGGCACCCGGACCACCAGGTTCAGGGGAAGCTTTTTCCCCCAAGCTGTCAGCCTCCTGAACTCCAAACCCACATGAACATTGCCCCCCCCCAAGGACATACACCCCACCCCACCCATGACCTGGATCCATTTGACCCCGCCCCCCAAAGACACTCACCACTGCCCACCCAATACCTGGTCCCCCCCCCCCCCCACCCCCCCAAGGACATGCACCCCCGCC
>JAXIVH010001397.1:20000-22500 GCA_036785325.1 Urophycis tenuis | reverse complement strand
ATTGTGCCGTGATGTGATGATAGTGGATCTCACGGCCTTCTGGTCAAATTGGATCTTGTTTCTCTTCTCAGGGACTGTGCCCTGGGCCAGCCGGGATTAATTTGCAACACATCGCGTTGCCTTATTGTGCGTTGGCTTATTGTGCGTTGGCTTATTGTGCGTCGGCTCATTGTGCTTGTTGTGCGATTGTTATGAATCTCTCCCGACGTGACGAAAAAAGGCCAACTCTTATGAAAAATAGCTTATTTTATCGCTCTTATTTAGCCTTAATCAAAGTGTGTATCAGTCATCAGCCTTCTCGCACGCTGACATGTTGTCATCCAGCAAACCCTCTCATCATTTACTGCACCAGCACAATGGAGGAACTATTACCATTTTCTGCTCATAGGTTGGTAATGTGATACAATCCATGTTGTTGACAGGTGGCCCCCTTGTTCAGGGGTGAATTTATTCTGGGATTATGGATGGAAACGAGCAAGATTTAAGATGTAATCACGACAATCTCTGACCACGAAGACCCCTCTGTGCGCTGTCCCTGACGACCCTGATCGTTTTAGCCATCAAAGTTTATTCCTGCACCTTGGAAAGAATCAGGAATGTGTGCGATCAGCGGCCGTTTGCTTTACGGCCGCCATTACATCACAACCAAAAAGTATGATTATGGTCTTTGTCGTACCTCCAGAAACCAACGCGGCGTTCAAACACTGGTCCTAGGTGCTCCAGTCGCTGGTCTTTACTGCACACAGAGAGACACTGACCATATTTTTATGTAAATCACTTTTTCTACAGCCAAGATGGTAAAGTGCCCCTGAGGCTGTAATTCTGAATGAGTCTGCAAGTCCTCCACATAAAGCATTGTTTAAGACCGGCAACCCTAAAAGCTCCATCTTTTTAACCATATACATCTCGCTACAACCATCTCTCCTGTCCTCTCTGGGGACCTGATAGTTCTCGTGTTTTCTAATTTGGCCGTGTCACGCAAACTTTCCCCACAACAAATATCTTTATGCATGCGAAGGCCCTTATTTGTGTTAATGATGAATCTGCGGAGGGAGAGCTCAGGCTGGGTCCCAGTGGCGGCTCGCAGGACGCAACACCAGCAGAAGGTTCCGCTCGTCCCGCCGCGTGTTTTGTTTTTTTTTTTCCTCTGAGCGCGGCAACAACGATCATACAGATTTGATCACAGGCAGCGGACGGCTCTGGGCACTGTATTCCGCCGTATCATTAGCAGCCCCGGCGAAAAAAACCGGAAGCCCGTTTTCATTTGCATCTAAATGCATTTGACCCTCAGACCGGGGGAAACCGGGCAGATAATTATTTTTCCCCCCAAAGTGTTTCCCTGTTTGCGGTGGCCATGCCGGAGTGCAGCAGAAATTGCTCTAACATGGCTTCCAGCGGCAAATTGCAATGGTGGGGCTGTTTGCTTTTTCATTAACATTCACCCCTCGGTCTGATTGCCCCGAATATGTGAAGCGCTTCTTCTTCTCCGTCTCCTTCTTCTCCTTCTTCTTCCTGTTCTTCAGGAAAAAAAAAAGCAGCCACCCCGCAGAGCAAAGTGGAGAAAAATAATTCTTCCAGCCCTCCCATGGTGTCTTCCATAGAGACCAGAGGAACGGGATCGGTTGACTGTTTGATGTCCTCCAAAAGGGACCCAGTTGGATCTTATTAGCTGTTCACACAGATACAATGCATTGTATCTGTGAGAGGAGGAAGGGAGAGAGGAGAGAGGAGAGGGCAGGAAAGAGATTATTAGCATTATGTATGATGAGAACCAGGAAACAGATTCAAACAATGGGGGGAAATGTGTATAACATGACCTAAATAATTACAGTTGATACTTCCTAATAGCTCCTAGTGGGCAGATGTTGGAACAGGACACGGTTTCAAATATGTTAACGTAACGGAGGAAATACACTGGAAGGTTTGAATTGAAGGCTTTCAATTACAAGCTCGGGCGAACGGCGAATGTTTATTTGGATTACTCTGGTGTTTTTTTGTCTGGAGGTGTAGCATTTAATGCTAATGTGCTAATGGCCGTTGCTGCAAGAACGCAGTGTGATGGTCTATTGGAGTTGTTTGGTAATGTTTTCGGTCGAAATTGTCGGCAAAGGACAATTTAACGTCCGTTTGGATGGTTTTCTTTTTGCGTCTGTGAATATTAACATATCCGAAACGTTTTGTCCGCCAACCACATTCAGAGAACGCTCTCGCAATGAAAGCAGCGAGTCTCTCTTGTGTTTGCGCCTCTGTCAAGCCAACCCAAACACACACCCAGGCCTCCGGGTTCAACGACCGTCGATTATTGATCGTATTAATACGCAATGATTATTTTCTCGAGTTGAATGTGTTACATAAACACTTTTGTTTGAAGTGGTGTAATTAAAAAACGGCTTTGAAGGCGATAGCAGTGAAGCCAAGCTTTCACTCTTGAAAGTTGTTTGCTGCTCCCTTCACTTCAAGAAGAAGATGATTCAAAAGTGATTAGGCCATTTCGCCGAAT
>JAXIVH010001397.1:0-5000 GCA_036785325.1 Urophycis tenuis | reverse complement strand
GCTGCTCCAGGGTGAAGTTCGTGCGGCTTCTTCGCTGCTTCAGTTTGCTCTGGGCGTCCTCGTCCTCTGACTTCACGTCTTCCTTCTTCTCCTTACATTCGTATATCCCTGCGTTCAAATGGTGGTCTGAATATTGGGTTTTGTATGTATTACTTAATAATGCCGCTCGATATACATACACAAACACGCGCGCACACGCACGCACACACATACACACACACACACACACACACACACACACACACACACACACACACACACACACACACACACACACACACACTCGCACTCGCACATGTGCGCGCAAACACATGCACTCACACACGCATAGTCGCTACTTAAAAGGTCACCACGCACGCACACACACTGCGATGACCATGTATATGGCGAACGCCACACGTGCAGTACACGCAGACACACACACACACACACACACACACACACACACACGCCTGCAATGTGGCTTCCTTGCTGGACATATGCACTTTGCTATTGTGAGAATGAGGGCTATCTAGGAATCCTCAGGAGTGAGAGATCAAGGCGAAGGTGAAAGCCTGTGGGCCGCATTAACTGCAGGCCTTGACTGCCATCTCTGGAAGAGTCTGGACTTCAATTACGTAGCGGGCAGCCAGAACAACTTTCAATGTCAGTAGGCCGATGTTGGCCTTTCTTGCACCAAAAGCGAACGCGCATTACTTACTCAAAGAGCGGGTGAAGTCAATGCTTCATAATTTATCGTCCACACAATGGCCCACTATTGTTATCAGATCGGATCAGAATCCTGACACATAATATGATCACTATCACTTACAATAATACCCGGTGCTTGTTTCTTAAAGAGGCGTTCAGAACAAATCCGTTTGCATTTTGTTTTACATCACCACGTGATGACAGAAAGACGTGTGTTTTCCTTTTCTACCAAGTTCTCTAATGTGTTTGTTTTTTTTATTATTATTATTGAATAGTCTTGCAGCAAAGGCAGGCTTTTACACCTGCTGCAAAACAAAAGACATAGGCCTATATATAGTCCAGGAGAAGTTTATTAGTTTGGGTACACGAAGGGTGAAGGAAAGTTAAACCTCCGTTCATTAAGCAGACTTGGTATTTATTTGATGAGATATATTAGAAGAATGTAACTCAGGTCGATCACAATAGCTGTAGAGCCTACCGTTATTCTGACTTTTGGTAGAAGAAAAATATTAAATTGAGAACTGGTCATTTGTATTGACGAATTTCAAGTAGGCTATATACAAGCTGTAAGGCCCACTGTTCACTTTGCTTAAAATAAGTCTAAACTTCAATACCATAAATATTATTTGAAATATAATACAGACAACCGATTTCAACGGGACTATTTGTAGGCATTAGCCTGCATTGCTTTATTTGTTCAAAACAATCCAGAAGAATGGCCTACGACGTTTGCCAATCAATCGGGCCTACAGTAGACATTGCAATGTTTCTGGCTCCAGCTACCATTAAACTAAAAACAATTCACGTCGTGAAAGCACAAATAAACGGCTCGATTTCGCTTACAACGCCGACTTGCACAAATGGCCACAGCACAGCGCAACACTGACGGACAATGCATTTCGTACGCCTTTTTCCCCATTTCCAGTGACGTGACGTTATTATTATTCGCACCAAAAAAAAAACGAGAAAACCGATCCTTACCTTCTGTGGCCCTCGAAACATTAAACTCCTTCAATTTGTCCTTTTCCAGCTCAACGTGCTCCTTGAACAGATGCACCGGACAGTGGCTGCTCTCCGTTATGTCCTGCAGGCTCGTCTCAGAGTTCCCCAGCTCCCGGGCTCGCGCCAAGCCGCTCTCCAAAACTTCCCGGTACGTGATGGCGCTCTCTTTGCTGCTCTCCTTGGTTTTCTGATCGAAAGACTTGGAGACGAACGCCGTAAGTTCTTCCATGGTGGCGGCGGCGCGGGGATTTTTTGGTGCTTTTTTTTTTTTTTTTTTTTAGTGGTGGTCCTGCACACACACGCAAAAATCCACCGTTCAGCCCGTCTGCTGTTGTATACCGTCTCGCTGCTGCTGCTGTTGCTTGCTGCTCGCTGCTCGCTCGCTCTCTCTCTCTCTCGCTCACTCTCACTCTCTCTCTCTCCTTTCTCCTGATCGCAGCGATAGAAGGGGTGGAGGAAGAGGAAGAGGTGAGATCACTCCTGCTGTTATGACTGTGTGTTTGAGAGCACACTATTTATACACGGCCACCTCAGCCCAGCCTCCCCCCCCCCCCCACACACACACACACACACACACACACCCACTCCCCCCCCCCCCCCCCCCCCCCCCCCCCCCTCTCACCCCCACCACCATCTCTTGTCTTGGGCAATTACAGGCGGCTCGACTTTTCAGATTTCAACTTTCAGCAGCTTTTTTCCAGAAATCAATGTTGTGGTGTGTAGAGGTGGTTAATTAAATTACTGGGCCATTAAAATGCATACGGTGGCTTACAAATGTGTGTGTGAGTGTGTGTGTGCGTGTGTGTGTGTGTGGTGGGGGGGGGGGGGGGGGGTACGCTATATTTAATTATTTAGGTGGAATTGTTAATGACGTTATTAGAAAATTAGCTACAAATCACCTCTTTGGCTGTTGTTAGGATGACAATTGAGATTAAATGTGTATTCTTCTGCATCTGAACGACTTCGATCGGGAGTTTCTTGTAAATGAATGTAACTATAGGCCTACAGCTCGAATCATTAAAATTGCCTATATGGGCTATATATAATCAGTGTTTAATTATCATTAAATAAATTGATAAGCTGCAATGTGTTAAGCAATGTGCATGCTGTTTATCAGATGAAAATCTTTCTTTTCAATACGTTTTATTATAATACATAGCCTAATTTATGGTATTGTTACGGTAATTTGGGTCACAATATTTTAATCAGAATAAACGCTTGGCCCCCTGTCTCTTTAATTGTCAGTGGTGGCCCAGGCCACGCTGTGTTGGCTGAACGGAGCTCCTGACTCTAACACCTCAACGAATTTCACAAATATTCCTTTTCTTTTTTTTTTTTTCTTTTTAACAGCATAGACTAGTGAGCAAAGTAGCTTTTGATTGAGCTAAATGAATCCGACTGAACCAATCCTTAGAATAGATATACATTTAAATATAAATCTATTTTCACGATGAAGGATTTCTTTGGGGTTATTTATTGAAAAGACACTTTCAAGAGAATACATGATTTACAGTTACAAATAAAGGTTAACAATCAACACATATATTATCAACGCTAGGCCTCCATGTCATCCCCCTGTATATATATATATATATATTTATTTAATTTAATATAAATAAATAAAAATAATGAGTCTATAATGACATTAACGCTTGTATGTAAGAAGTGTGTCAGTCCGGCTCCGCACACAAACAAACAAACAAAAAAAAGGCCGAGCGGAGCGCGTCATCCCCTGGGTACGGTACCCCGAGCGCCCCGGCAGTGGGAGCGCGCTCGTAGCTTCGGCGCTCTAATGGCGCGTTTTGATGGGGGTTCCATTTATCACTCAGCCCGCGTTTTCTGAGATCACACGAGCTGAGTCGAGGTCTCTCTCTCTCTCCCCTCGTGCCACGAGTCGCGCCTTTTGTTGTTAATGGACCTAAATCCTAATGGACCCAAATCCCCTTTAAGAAAGCAAATCTCTGCGCTCCCCCCCCCCCCCCCCCCCCCCCCGATCCCGTGCCACAATCATTACTATCTTTCTTTCTTTTGTAAACTGGCGTTTACAAAGGACGTGCTGTGGGGTCGCCCGACACCCCTCTAAAAAAACAAAACAAAAAAAAAACAATAAATACTTTGTGTTTTCCCCTCAAACAAAATAGGCCTACACTTGTTATGCCACTTTTGCAAATCTCATGTATGTCTTTTCTGTATGGGCCTTTATTATTTACTCGCAACAGACACCTATTGCATTTCCAGGACATTCATTAATATCATTAACGTTAAATCAATAACGGATAGACCCATCCGACATGGCCATCATTATCTGTTACCGCTGATCCATTGTTGATTGCAGATAAATTCGCAGTTTTCCCCCAGCATAAAAAACGCATTAAATCTATAAAATGAATAAATCATCCGAGCTAGGCGTCAATATCCTTGCAAGCACTAAACGACGAACATTTAACGCGATAAGTGCATCACATCGCCTGTGCTATTTCATTTATTCATTCCTGCACCAACACACAAACAAACAAACAAAAAAACACGTGCACTAGCTTGGACACAATTCTGATCTTGTCTTTTTGTTTGGTTTGTTTTTGTTGTAATATTTGGAAAATGACACGCGGCGCCATTGACGCGAGGTATCCACCACACGCAGCGCCCAATCAACAGGGGCCTAAGGGATGAGGGATGTGAGTTGCGAGAGCACACATCGAAAAAATGATGCTCTCCGCGCAGCAACGCTGTCGTTTAATGGCCAAACATTCTTAAAGGGGCCTCAATCATATTTTTCATTTTCCTATAGCAGCTAGTTCAACCTCCCCCCCCCCCCCCCCCCCCCCCACACACACACACACACACACACACACACACACACACCCCACTCCCACCCCGCCACACACACACACACACACACACACACACACACAAACACTCACACACAGACACACGCATACGCACACACGCACGCACGCACATACGCACACGTGCACTCACGCACGCCGCACACGCACACACGCACACACACACTCCCCACACCAACCCTTCAGAATGTGCTCACTAGGCTATATATTGGTATTTACTGTGGATTTTATTTAGTAGCAGTTGCATGGTAGGCCCTGCATTTTGGCTTTTAGCGTACACGTAAACAAGGAGCAGTGTTCAGGAATGGACTAACGCTATCCCTACCTGCCCCTTTTTCAGTTTTTAAATCTCAATATGATATTATATAATAGTAATAAATAGACATACTTATAATGGAAAGAATCAAACAAATAATAATACAAATAACACAAATTATGATTTTATATAATAAGAATTATTAT
>JAXIVH010001396.1:20000-24841 GCA_036785325.1 Urophycis tenuis | reverse complement strand
TTTAAACGCTCAAAGGAAAAGCACATCTCACTGCCATTTTGTTTTCAGGCTCCGTTCCCTTGTGTGTGTGTGTGTGTGTGTGGGCGTGTCACACTCGTCTCTAAATATATTTCCTATGAACACGTGCATCTCACATGAAGTTTCAGCACGCTCGGATGCCAGTGGACACGGAGAGGCAGCAAATTATTCATACACAGGCAGTCTTCATCATGTGTAGCGTCGCCGTACCATCACGTCATATCTTAACATGAACCTCGCATGGCTGCAGACTGTAGGCTTTTAGAGCGTCGTCTCTCCCGCAACTTCAGCATGCAAGCAGAGTTTGGAGTTTATTTAGTTCTATAGAAATGCGAGTTGTAGTGAAACCACTTGGGTATGATTAAGCACTTTCTGGCTTATTCCTTATTAATAAAATAGACGGTTCAATATTAAACATGTATTTTTTTTGGTTTTGTTTATTAATTCCTG
Organism: Urophycis tenuis; assembly: GCA_036785325.1. Classification (NCBI taxonomy): domain Eukaryota; kingdom Metazoa; phylum Chordata; class Actinopteri; order Gadiformes; family Phycidae; genus Urophycis; species Urophycis tenuis. The sequence goes on along the minus strand of JAXIVH010001396.1, from coordinate 24,373 downwards.
AGTGTATTTAATTTAACAGAGATTACTCAATGTGGTCTGCTGGTGCTGCTTTTAAAAGGAGAGCATTGTAGTTCAAAAAAGAGTAGCTAGTTCACACGCTCGCACAGCAGAACGAATGCACCTTAATGAGTCTAAACTCATCCTCCTTACAGAGGATGCTCCGGCGCTCCCCGTTCAGACGTCTTCAGCGCGTGTTCATCCCCCTCACCCACCACCACCACAGACAAAGAAGGTGGTGTCTGTGATGGTGGTGATGCGGGTGCAGTAGGATCGGGTGATGCCTCATATTGTGCTTGTCTGACTGCTAACCCCACCCCCCTCCCCCCCCTCCCCCCCCTCCCCCCCCCCAGGTGTGCCGCGTGTTGAAGCCCCGCGGCCGGTTCCTCTCCATCACCTTCGCCCAGCCGCACTTCCGGAAGCCCCTGTACGCGCGCCGCGAGTACGGCTGGTCGGTGGCCCAGCACACGTACGGCGACGGCTTCCACTACTTCCTGTACGCCATGACGGCGGGCGAGGCGCTGAGCCCGGAGGACGCGGCGCTGGAGGAGAGGGCGGTCACGGGAGGCCGCTGCGCCGCCGCCGCCGCCCCCGCGGGTCATCGTGATGCAGGAAGTGGACACGGAGGACTTCCTGAAGAGCATCGCCCTGTGAGCAGTGGGGTCCGAAACGCAGGTGGATGCTGTACTGGGGGGGGGGGGGGGGGGGGGGGGCTCCAGAACATTGAAGGATTGTGAACATTTTAAACCAGGCGAAGGGGTTTTTATAGAGATTATATAATACTGTATGGTAAACAAACTTTGTTTGGTGCTCATGTTAAGTGCCCTTCACTTTCACTTTTCTACTCTTCTATCTTTCTATTCCTCTATGTATCTGTTGTTTTTATTGTGTAAGTGGACCCAGTGCTACACCAGAGCCTTACGCCTCCGACACAGCGATTGCGTCTGAAGTCGACGTCATGTTTTACACAACCCCTCGCACCGACGTCGGATTTCTTTTTCCCACGCGTGTGCGGTGCATGTCGACGCACGGCCAACCCCCCCGATCCCGGGGGCGAGGTCGCCAGCCACGCGGTGAGTCACCTTTTAACCGAACGGACCTCTGGGTGAAAGTGTTGTGCAACCCCCGATGCACCCAGCGTCACCCTGGCGGCGTCCAGGCCGTGCTCTACCCACAAGAGTGCAGGTTTTTTTAGTGTTGTTTTTTATTGTACTTTTTTTTTTTTTAACCTGTAAAACTACACTGGTGCTACAACCGCGGCTTTAATAATGAGTCGAACTCGGAGGACGCCGGCAGACGGACGCGCTCGCTCGGCGACCGGCGACGCAGACCCGCGCACGTCGAGACGTTAGCTTGACCGTGGCGAGAGAGGGTTGGCGCTCGCGTCGGAAAAAACAAAAGCCCCAGGCGTGTGAGGAGTCCGGCAGCCTGGTCTGTCTGTCTGGGAGGCCGCTAGCTGACGGGCACCGCCGTGCCGGTCAGCGAGGCCTGCTGCTTCGCCCCGTCTCCCGCCAGGCTGGGATCAGACGGCGATGTTCAGCGTGTAGCGCACGCTACGCGTTGAACCCTGCGTTCTGAGTTTAGAGCGCAACACAACAGCGCGAGCGTCGGAGGCCGACCAGCTCCTGACGCACGACTCGACACGACACCAGCACACCGAGCCCCCGGTGTTATTTGGATGGTTGTTTTGTTTTTTTTAAATTGACAATCTGTTGCTGTTTTGTCCCTATTGTTGCGTTATCCAGAACGCCACACTGGGCATGAAGCTCTCTCTCTCTCTCTCTCTCTCTCTCTCTCTCTCTCTCTCTCTCTCTCTCTCTCTCTCTCCCCTCTCTCTCTCTCTCTCTCTCTCCCTCTCTCTCTCTCTCTCTCTCTCTCTGTCTCTCTCTGTCTCTCTGTCTCCCCGGTCTCTCCTCAGCACCACAGGTCTGTGATTATCTCATGTTGGAGTCCAGGTGCTGTATGTTTCTGTGAGGCGACAGGTACATCAATTAGGTGACATGCACCGTGCCTAATTAGCCCTAATGAATTAGGTTGTTGTCAGTGCGTGATCATGAACGTACATTTTGTCAGACCATGAAGGTCCTGTTCATGCACAGACTGGAGGTATGTGACCTCATCTCTTGCAGGACAGCAGCTACGGGAAACAAAGCCACCCATACTGTTTCTATCGTGAGTCACATGTCCTGATAGCAGATACAGTACGCCACCTACGATCAAAACACTGTGCCAAATAAAAGTCATGTTTTCAACGGTAACATTTCAGCTGTTGTTGTGTTATTGTTGATTATGATGTTCTCTATGACAACAGGCTATTCATTGTGATACACCTTGTTCCAGGTAACCATAAACAAACAGAAGATACCCAGGTAAACCCATTCTATATATCTATATTGTATATCCCATGTTGGTGCATCGTATCTGTTGGGGTATGCCAACAATTTTCATTTTGATTTGATTTGAGCGTTTTCATACAAAAGTTTGGAGCTGAAACAACCTGTGGTGAGGACGCCATGAAGCATGTCAACAGTTTAAAAACAACAACACAACAACGCAAAATAAAGACCTCCCCCCCCCCCCCCCATTGTGTGTAAGATACATAACTCAATTCCTTATTCCTCCAGTGGTTAAATTTAGACCAGAGAGAGGCATGGAGGGAGGGAGGCGAGGGGGGAGAGAGGGGGAGAGGGGGGGGCAGACAGGAAGGCTGGAAGCTTGGGTGGGGGAGGCGGTGGGGGGGGGGGGCGAACACATTAATAAAGTAGAAATCATTTATTTTTAATTCTCCACTGAGATCTAATTACCGTCTATTTTTAAGACATGGAGAGAGGGGGGGGGGGGGGGGGGGGGGCAGGAATGAAAGGTGTGTGTGATCCTTCAGATGGCTCCTCTTCCAACCATTTCTCCCCGAGAGCAGAACTTGGTCAAGGTGGCGTTGAACTTGGACCACCGCAGCGACTCGCCCGACGCCTAAATGAAGAGCGAGATGATGGAAGGTTAACGAAAAAGGAGATTCGCCGTGTCCTCCGCTGAGTCGTCGCCGATATATGAAGTCGGTTAGCGAACGCTCTCATCCAAAGTGACTTAGGCTGTTTGGGTTTCTTTAAGATGACGTTAATGCGCAGGTTTGCCACGGTGTCTCGTTAGCGTCTTCCAAATCGACGAACGCAAACAGGCAAACACACACACACACACTCACACTCACACAAACACTCACACACAAACACACGCAAATGACAGCGTTGTGAGTCGAGGTATGGACCACTGATGCCTCAGATGCATCCTCCTTTATAGTGAGAAAGAGAGAGAGAGAGAGAGAGTGAGTGTCCTTGGGTGTGTGTCCTTCACTTCCTTATGAATATTCCCCAGGTGTCCACGATGACAATCGTGTAACAATCCTCCAGCGTCCCAAATAGAAAGTGTTTGTTAAAAAAAAAAAAAAAAGAAAAGAAAAAAAAGACATTTAAACAAACGGCCTGGCAGCTACACTGGCTTCAGGCTGGCAGGACCAGAGGAGGTGGGAAAAGGAGTGTTATGTAACGTTCGATTGGCGTAAGACTCAATATTGACAATGGATGGTTTTTTTTTTTGTGTTTTTTTTTTTTTGCCCGGGCAGGAAGCCAGTGTAGCCTGCGAGGGCTGCGATGTGAGACAGCCAGTCCTGACAGAGTCATCCGAGTTCCTTCAAAGCAGGATAGGATTTACAGTTACGTGCTTGCTGGTGAAACGCGATTAATTAAAATGATTTGAGGACGTCTCGACGTGTCCCGCGGTCGATCCGCGATCCGTTCGCCGTGTTCATATCGGGTTATGAGCGAAAAAGTTACAAATGGTAATGTTCTCAGTGTATTCAATACTGGAGTGTATAGCGGTTATACAGCTGGACTGTAAAACTCCCTCATTCAGACTGAATGATGTGCATTGGCGTACGCCCCAATAGGGAGATTTAAAGTTGACTGGACTTAAGTTATGCAACTAGAGAGCTTGGCTCTGGCCTCTTGCTGGACCGATACAGGCCAGGCATCAGTCATCGTTTACTCGCCCGGCATTCCACCTTAATGTGACTCTGCATTGGCTTTTCAGGTCAGCACGGTGATGTGTGTGTGTGTGTGTGTGTGTGTGTGTGTGTGTGTGTGGGTGTGGGTGTGTGCGCATGTGCATATGTACGTAGGTTTGTGTGTATGTGTGCATGCAGTGTGTGTTCTTTGTGTCACACAAATAATGCACAGCAGTCTGTCTATGTGTGTGTGTGTGTGTGTGTGTTCTTTGTGTGTGTGTGTGTGTGTGTGTGTGTGTGTGTGTGTGTGTGTGTGAGAGAGAGAGAGAGAGAGAGAGAGAGCAGAGCCAGCCAGTCTCTTTGTATTCTCGGTACCTAA
>JAXIVH010001396.1:0-17500 GCA_036785325.1 Urophycis tenuis | reverse complement strand
TTACGCAAACGCGGTACACTGGAGAGGGCGCGATGGACCATGGGATGGACGCCTGATGTTGATAAGTGATGGCTATGGCGAGACGTGGCTCTCCAGAGAGTGTGTGTGTGTGTCTGTGTGTATGGGTGGGGGGTGGTGGGGGTCTGCTTTAATAGATGGTCTACCGCTTAGCAGTTTGACCGCCAATCGAACAGACCGCCGCCCCGCCCCCGCGCACTAATTCAGGATCAACGGCGGTGGTTACGCCCCATTAGGGTGCAGGCCTATATACGCGGGAGCCAAGGGTAACTGCGTTGAGCGTCGAAGCTTTAGGCTCGCGGGTCAATGCGGGGTCATCCACTGATCTGACCTTCCGGCAGGCGGGCGTTGACTTCGATTTCAGCCGGTCTGACTCTGAGGTTTTCCCGTCAACAATCGACAATCAATTGGGGGAAGGCTCGCCTGCCGTTGTTGGTGTTAAACTGTATGTTTTTTGGGAGTTCAATGTGCGTGTAAGAAATATAACCAAACAACCAGATGTACATGTCCTTTCACCATTTATTAGTTCACCAAATACAGTGAAAATGGCATCATAATTTACAATGACTCATTCTTAGAATGTCATGACATTTTTGTTGCTTTTTTGCTTCATAAAACGATGTTTCATTATTGAAAATATTAAGTTTTCATGCACAACAAACCAATATCCAGTTTCTTTAAAAGAATGGTACAAAATGAAAATGAAAAAAAAAAAAAAAATGTAACTGTAATGTCCAAAATATGTCAAATAACAGCGTGTTACTTGAGGATACTCGTAAACAGTGCAATATACTCTAAAATTGCAAATTTTTCTAACAAATTCATCAACGAAGCTCAAGTCACAGTATACGATTTCTTAATAATAGTTTAACATTGATGTGTGCAAAAAAAAACCCAGACACATTCAGTTAGTCTTTAAAAAAACGTCCAACCTGTTTGATATCGAGTGAGACCATTCAAACGTGTTCACACAGAATCTCCATTGGTGTAGCCCAGTCTCCAGCTGTATATCCACTCTGTAGTATAAATATCTTTTTTGTTGATGAACCGTAAGACGACAGACTAGCATATTATTTAAATAACAAATATTTAGATATAAAAATACAAATATGAATTTTTTTTCCTTTCTAAAAAGAAGCGTGCCAGGGCAGAGTGGTGGTGTCACCTGGGTTGGCACCGAAGCAAAGGTTCATGCAAAGAGATGGAGAAAAGTAGACTTTCATTTATAGAAGACGAAAAAACACCGAGAATTAGCAAAACAAAAACAGGAACCAAAAATCAAAGAAAAACATCTTTCCCATCAATTTCATGAATTGTGTCTCAAACATTTACGGTATATATTCCACATCACCCGCCGGCCTCTCTCTCTCTCTGTACTGAAAATGTGAAAACAAAAAGATATGTGCAGGTATAGATTTAGCTACATAAAAGGTGCTATAACCTGCACCCTTTACAAATGGGGATAATAAAATAATATACTGCAGCCTATTTAAATTCAATCTGTGGGTCAGTGTGTATTTCAACAAGACGGGCCAAAACAAACTGCTTTATAATATTATCATCATTAATATTATTATTATTAATATTAATAGTGTCGTTATTATTGTTATTATTATTATTATTAAGAAAATATCATTGCACCATCCTCGAATAGCCTTTAAGTTGCACACCGGGTCTCCTCTCTCTCTAGTAGACTTGAGCGTTGGTTGGTCTGTTTTCAGAGAACATTGTAGCAGCAACAGGAATGCATTCTGGTCCGACCAGTGCTGAAAGAACAGCTCCCTTGAATGCAACGTCGCTGAAGTCAATCACCAAAGCGAAGCGTTGGGGGGGGGGGCGGGGGGGTTGGGTGGCGTCGGGGGGGGGGGGGGGGGGGGGGGGGGAGGTCTTGGAAGCTTAACCTACATATAGACCTACCGACCTACTGTACAACTATTGAAATAGGGGTTGAAATTATATAGGTTCAGCCCCCCGGTCGTAGTATATTTCTTTTTCTTCTTTTTTTTTTGCTTACAGCGCTTTTTGAAATAAATATGGTCGTGAAGTATGACAAGTTCATCCGTTCAGAATTCAGCTGAGGTTGAGACCCGAAGCGGCTGTCCGCCATCTCAACATCGCGCTGCGCAGCAGTAGTTAAAATCGGGATTCTTTTGGAGAATTGCCAGCAATCCCATGATAAATCTTGGTCTTTTCCAGAGTATCTCGCTCTCTCTCTCTCCCACACCTCCTCCTCCTCTCTCGCCTTCTCTCTCTCCATCTTCTCCCTCTCTTTCTCTCTTCTTCTCGCTCTCGCTCTCTCTCTCTCCATCCTTTCTTCCTCCCCTTTCCTTGACTCTTCTCTCGTTCCGTCCCTTGTCTCCGCGTCGTGCCATCGTTCCCCGTACTACAGTCCTCGAACATGCACAGCCGACAAGTGCTTTTCAAATCGGTGATCAAAAATAAAAAGTCTGCGAGTCCCCATCCTTCCTATTTACACGCCGGGAGACTTGTCTGTCATTCCCTTCAAGACCTCGTCTATTCGGTCGTCCTCGATCACCACTGTAGGGGGGGGGGGGGGGGTGAGAGAGAGGGAGAGAAAGAGAGAGAGAAAGACAGAGAGATAGAGAGGGCGAGAGGGAAGGAGAGAAAATGAAATAGCCTCCGGTTACTGATACCGTTCACATTGTCATGTTAAGCCTTTGTATATCATAGGCCTACACCGACATCAAATGTTGCATTCATTAATTAGACAAACGGGTGTTGGGGGGGGGGGGGGTGAAGTGACAACAATGCATCGTAGTCGATCATAATGCCAATTAAACGAATGTGAGTTTTCGGTGGAGGGCCTCAATAAACACATCAATAAAAAATAAAAAATAAAAAACACAGAGCACTTTTAGACGCAAAAAAAGCCCCCGATAATAACATCGTCTTCGGTTTTAAAACGCATGCAATTCAAACGGAATGCATTGCACTCCCGAGACAACCAACCTCGTTTTGCTCGGCCGATCTGTCCCAGCTTCGGGGGTCTCTTCGCCTGCGACGCCGCGAAGAAGGCGTTCGAGTCCTGCAGTCCGCAACTAAAGGACATCTGGCTGACCTCGCTGTCCGCTCCGTATCCGTTCATTTTCCCCTCGTTGTATGGCAGCACCTCGGACATTATGGCACCGGTAAACTGATCGGATCAACAAGCAACTGGAGGAAGGAAGGGGAAAAAAATAACCACGTCGCGGGTAAAAAAAAAATCGGCTGCTGAATTAGAAATAATATCTAATTCCTTTTCTTTGTTGGTGGTGAATTGCACTTGTTAAGTTTCTCCTGCCTGCTTCCGTTTTGGAGAAAAGAAGAAAAAACACTTGGCAGCTCGACGTGCAATGGACTTTAGAGGTCCGGTCCCGCGTCGTGATGCGGTGGTTTTGTTGTTTTTTGGTTCCCAATACGAGGCGAGAGCGGAGAGTTGTGTTCGCCTGCGTTGCTGGCTGATGTCTGGTGAGGGAAGTGGGAGATCCCGGGATCATAAAGGAAACCCAGGCGGAACGGTGAAGTCATCCATCCGGGCTTGAAGCGTTGTGTGCGTGGCGTGCCCGCGTGTGTCTGTGTGTGTGCGTACGTGCATGCGTGCGTGCGTGGGTATTCGTGTGTGTGTGTGTGTGTGTGTGTGTGTGTGTGTGTGTGTGTGTGTGTGTGTGTGTGTGTGTGTGTGTGTGTGTGTGTGTAGTGGGGGACTCCGAATGCTAGAGGAGCAAGGGTGACCTCCACAGGCGAGAGGAGTAAATGCAGAAAAATCAAAAGCAAGAAGTAGAAATCCAACGCAGTGTCATAGCGGGCGGCTGATGCATGGCGGTGTGAATGTCTTCTGAGATCAAGCGTATCACCGCTTTCATCTCTGAGATAAGTGCACACTTCAGACATCCGTATTCGATGTGAACGAATATAATGTCATAGTCTGTATGTCGGCTGTGTTCAAAATTGGAATTAAAGATAAGATAGCTTGTCTGCAGATGAACTTGTGATCACTTTCTATTTACCACAACTTGAAGTTATAAGATTATGATGGCCTCATGGCCGCGCAGAATAGAGTGGGTAGGGTGTTGGTGAGAGGTTTTGGGTTCAATCCCCCCCAACATCTGTGTTCTATCCTTCCTCCAACCCCTATCTGCTACCGCTAATATCTATTATTACTCTTATTATTATTATCATTATTATTAATATTATAAGCAACAGGTTCGCTAATTGATGCTTTCAAATGTAAACCCCTGAGATGGGATCTACTTTGGGTGTTAAACAAACATGTCCTGACCCCATCCCATACACAAGAAGCACTTCGACTCTTAAGTTACCTCCTCCGATGAGTCAGCCCTCCGCCTGCTGTGAGGATACGAGCGATGGCTCTCCATAACTGTGTGACCTCCGACCTCGGGGCCTCATTTCCTGTCATTGCGTTCCAACGAATGCGTTCAGGGGTTTACCGTCGATGGGCGGTTCGGGGAAAAAAAAAGCACGCACCGCCAACATTTTTACGAGCAAAAAGGAACTGAACGTTGATGACTCGTTTCTCGTGTGGCAATACACGGTTGGTACGTCGGTACGGTGTACTGTACCGGCTGAGACCGCACGGCGATGAATACGGAGAGCAAACAAATCCATTCCCACATATGCGTTAATGTTCAACTCCGACTACGGCTAGAACAGAATTAGTCACGTTGTTTTGGTGTATTTTCCTGGCAACATCCTCTTCTTATTTATACATGCGGTGGTCTCTCTCCAACTCTCCTGCCGGACTGGACAGGGTTGATCCTGGCGAGGGTTCGGGGGGTTTCACACTGATGTCGTCAGTCAGCAGTGGAGTTGGAAGACATGGGGAAGAATTTGACCCCCCGCTGGCCCCCGTATGGCAACAGGTGTACACGCTTGATGTACCCGTCGTAGGCTTTCCAGGAAAAGTACTTCACTGCTGTTGCCAACTAACTGTTACTCTTTCAGACGGCAGCCATGTTGTCTGAGGAGACCACGAATGAAGCCCCTTTCTCTTTTCCCTCTCTCTCTCTCTTTCTCTCTCTCTCTCTCACTCTCTCTCTCTCTAATAGTTTCTCTCCAGGAGGCAGTAGTTCTTAATGATCAAACTCATTCTCCCAACCTCATCCTCTCAACTGCAACCCTTCTGTGTGTGTGTGTGTGTGTGTGTGTGTGTGTGTGTGTGTGTGTGTGTATGTGTGTGTGTGTGTGTGTGTGTGTGTGTGTGTGTGTGTGTGTGTGTGTGTGTGTGTGTGTGTGTGTCTGTGTGTGTGTCTGTGTGTGTATGCTCTTGAAACCCAGCCTCCAATTACAAGCAAATCACAGATGCTGAGTCACTCTGTCTCTATCCCTGAATCCCATAACCAATCTTTTGCTAATATGTGCACACACACACACGCACAAACACACACACATACACAGACACGCACATGCACACGTACACACACACACTTCATGTTCCTCCCTCAGGAACACTTGAGCACCTGGATAAAAAAAACACCAATAACAAGCTGAGAGCATGGAGCCAGGTCCAAGATCGATTCCTCGACCCCTGCCTCTAGGTGTGTGTGTGTGTGTGTGTGTGCCTGTTTGTGCGCGCCTTTGTGTATGTGCATATGTATATGTTGCAAACAACACGCTTTAGTGCTTGCAAAGACTTTGTGGGTTGTTTTTTCTTTATGGAAACTATGATAAACTAGAATATACTAGAATATATATCTATAGATATATATATATAGTCCATATAATTACAACATAGATTTCCAAATAGAAACCCACTAAACCTGCAGCCCTGGACCAAGTGGGAGTGCTTGTCTGTATCATTCCCCTCATCCTGAAAATGAATGTTTATTTCTCTCTCTTGCTCAGACCCCTCTCACTTTATTTAACTTTATCTGTCGCTGCCTATATCTCTGTCTCTGACACCCCCGCCAACTCTCTCTGTATCTCTATATCTCTCTTCCTATATCTATATATGTCCCTCTATGGCTCTCTATCTCTCTCTCTCTCCAAATCTCACCCTCTCCCTACTATGCACAGACAATATGCAGTGTGATCAAAGTGCCCCCCGCCCCCCCTGGTGGGTGAAGTCCTATGAGATCTGAAGCTAACACGCCTTCATTGAAGCAGGTTCTGAGATGAGAACCAGAAGCCAGTGGTGCATTCAGACCATATCCCAGAAGATGTGTTTTGTTTGCTAGTGTGCTAGTGTTGCATGCATTTGTACACAGTTGCGTTGAATCCTAAATGAAACATATCCGGCGACTTCATTTGTCCTATCGCCCCTGTCTTCTCTTAACCAGCAGCATCGCTGTGCCATTGCCCTCCCCCAACACATCTCCTCTCTCCAGGGGACCGCACAGCATGCCGCTGCTGACGAGACGTGAAGCGAAGCCGAATATAAATATATGAATAAGGTCAGATCAGTCAATAAAGTGACATTTTCATGATAAGGTGAAGTACCATAGGCCAAACGATATTTGTGAAAAGTCAACCTGTCCCTTAAGTCAGAAGGGAACACGCAATGAAAACAAGAGCAGAGAACGAACCTAAATTGAAATTATTGGGAGAATGGAAATGATTGAGGTTTGTATGATTGACGCTATTAACGTTAAGTCCTTATTAAATCAATAACAATCCCTGCCAGGTATATCTCGTCGTGGAAATAAGACGGGTATTGGTTTTGCGTCCCTTACTATCCGTTAATAATGACGTGTTTTATGGAAATTGTGTTGAGAAAAACACGCTTTTCAAACCCAACTCTCTTGTACATCTTCTAAAAAAGGAGTGTAAATAATGAGATGCTATTCTCTTCTCTTCCCTTCTCTTCTCTTCACAAAGGATCGCGAGGGTTGGGGCGTGCATTTCACGACAGGGGCGCATGCCGCGGCACCACACCTGCAGTCACACGCGACGTCGGGAAAGTAGGTCAGCGAGAAGGCAGAGGGGGGCGGGGCGCCAGGCAGGCAGCCGCCGCGGTAATTGGCGGCGTGGGGGCTCGCGTGCTGTCATCATGGCTCCCCATCCACAGAAACATCAATTTCACAAAGCGCCCCTGTCGCTCTCTGTCTGCGTGTTTCCAGAAGTCTCTCCGCAACGACTGGAAGAAAAAAAAAAGAGGTTGTGTCAGGACTTGTGTGGTGTGAAGCGCGAGTTTGGTTGGAATTAATGGGAGGTGGAAAGCCTTCTTTCGTTTAGCAACCCCCTTGTCACGCACTAGACGTTGATGTTTAATAGACTCAAAGCGGCTACATTAGCACATAGCTTATCAACCGCACAAGCTTGGTACTACCTTACTTCAGGGTATTATTGCATTTCAAAATATCATCCTCGATCACGAGTTGCATCAAGATGCATTTGATGCAATGCTTTACTGTATACGATTTTACGGATTAGCCAATCATCAATGCAGTTGTGACTTGTCAGACCTACTGCATCCATGGTTGTAATAACTTGTGTTTCGGACTAATTAGAGGCGTTCAATGTTACCCTCAGTACCTGCATGTGGAAAGGGAGACACCTAGCGGCCAAGTCACTGATCAAACTCAAAACTATACATCTGTAATTAGTAATACCCTACTAGCATGCAAGGAAAAACACATGCTTTAATACATGCATCATACTATTATCATTATGGGAGGCATCATTCCTAAATGGCACCAAATACAGTGTATACATATAATAATTGACGTTTAAGCCTGCAGAGGTCTTAGCCCCAAAGAGAACCAACAGAAAATGGAACTTGTTGCGTTCACGTTGGTTGTAACCATGTAGGCTAATGAGCCGGTAACAACGGTGAAAGACAGTGCTTTTCCGTGCAGCGAGGGGCCAGTAATAGTCTCCGTGAGGGGCCACAGCTGTTGCTCCGTAGAGAGGGCTGGGGGAAGTATCCGTCACAGTGAGCCCTTAAGACCGCCGACGGAGATTTATGTCCCCTTTTCCTCCCTCACCTGCTCCCGAGCTCCCTTCTCTGCACCCCCCTCCTTACCTCTCCGTTCACCCTTCCTACCCCCTGATCCCACACACGCTCGTTAGTGTCCCCTTCCTCCCAAAACATCACGGCTGCGAAAAGGCGAAAACAACACTACATGTGGAGTTGCCTTTTATCTGTCTGTCGGTCTGCCGTTTCTCCCACTGCTCATTAGCACATGAACATACTGGTGTTTGCTGACTCACTCTGAGTGTGTGTATGGGTATATGTGTGTGTAACAACATTTGCAGCTTGAGCAGTAGGGAGCCTTGTGAAAACGTCTGTGCTTATCTATACATAAACAAAACCGACTCTGCTGACTGGTAATCATCAAGAAAGAGAGCTGATGTTAATTTAGTAATATCAAAGGACCCATTATTGATGTCACTTTTTGTCCCACATTTTGTTTTGTTTTTAGTTCCTGCTTAACCTTTTTTTTACCTATTGAAGTAAACACACTTTTTTAATGGCCGGTATATTTTTTTTTATTGTTTTACTGTGTGATGGTTCAGTTGTCTGTAAATGTGTAATCAAGGCACACTTGTCAACCCTTGTCCCCTTAATGGGGTTTTCTTCAACAAAAAAAAAGATGTTGTACATTTTTAATCTGTAGGACTTGAAACAGGTGAGTTGTAGTGTAATTCAGCATTCTATACAGTCAGCAGCTAACTTTTTACAAAGTGAGAGATAAATAACTTCCATTAAAGAAAATATTGAATGACCAAAACCACAATATATTAACATTTTCCCTGTTGTCTGTACATATTGTCCCCAAAAAAGTAATGTGCAGTGAAGGTTTCTGTCAGTTTTCGAAATTAAAAGGCAGCAGTTCTCCATTCCAAGTGTTTTCAGATCAATTGAGGGTTTGGATGGTCTTCACAGTATCCGCGCTGAACAGTAAGGTACGGTCCTCTGGGTGCACTTCAGGCTTCAGGCTTGGTAGAGGGGCACCACTCTCCTGATGGCCTGCCGGCAAATGGGGCAGGTGGGCTGGGGGAGGGCCTGGTAGCAGCTGTAGCAGCAGCACACGTGGCCGCAGTCCAAGATAACGCAACCGCGCGGCTGGCTCAAGCATATCACGCAGGCGTTCTCCACGGGCGCCGCGGCCTCGTCCCGAGGGGTCCTGGGGCCCGGCGGTGCCGCCGCCGTGGATGCGGCACCCAGCGTCTCAAACTCCCGCCTCAGGCGCTCCTGCTCCCAGTGCTGCCTCAGGGCCCGGTAGTACCGCCTGCCGATCCACAGGAGCACGGCGGCCCCGGCCAGGGCGAAGACGGCGGCCAGCACCTGCCACGCCGCCGCCTGGTTCTCCTGGTCGACGCGCAGGGTCTCAAAGTCCGCCGTGGTGAGGAAGTACTCGGAGCCGTCCGTGGGAGGGCGGAGCTTCAGCGCCCGGTCCGTGTCCAGGATCAGCTCGCCGACGCCCGTCAGAGTAGCACCCACCTGTGGGAAGACGCAGCGCTTCAGGGACCAGCTCCAAAATACCAAGAGCAGCAATCATTTATTGCTATCGGCGAATGAACATAATGTACTTGTACGTGTAGACATATTATATCTTCAATCGTTATTTAATACAAAGATCTGAGTCTTGAACATGGATAAGTGGCGTATCAGAAAGTAATCAGCGGTGGCGTTTCAACGTGTTCTGGGTTCAAACCCAGGGTGTGCAGCCAGTCATTCATGAGTGAGATACGTAACCCCTACTGGCTCTTTCATGAGATGTATCTAAACCACAAGGAAGGAATTCCACTTTAAGTGGGTCCGGGTGATGCTTGAATGACTTCATATATGCACCACATAGAACCAAACGGATGTGAGTGTGAATGGTTGTTTGTCTATATATGTTAGCCCTGTGATAGGCTGGCGACCAGTTCAGGGTGTACCCCGCCTCTCGCCCATTGCAGCTGGGATTGGCTCCAGCCCCCCCCGCGACCCTCGTAGAGGATAAGCGGTTTCGATAATGGATGGATGGATGGATAGAACCAAACGGCTCAGCCCACCTTGAGCATCTCCTCGGTCTCCAGCTGTCCCTTGGGCTTCTCCCCGCTCAAGTACTGTCCCAGCATGTCGCTGAAGCCGTAGGTGGCCTGGTGGAACTTCTCGTGGATCACCTCCATGTTGAGGGCCGACGCCTCCAGGGGACACAGCACCCGGACCACGGCCTCCTCCGACCCGGTGATGTTGAAGGGCACGGCGTGGACCCGCTGGTGCAGCACTCGCTCACTGTCCGTCCTGTACGGAGACCCCCCCCCCACACACACACACACACACACACACATCACGCCATCGTGTGAGTACACTGATTGTGGTACACGGTGAGTGAAATAAAAACACTGTTGCAGGTTATGTTGTGAAGTTAACATTTGGGATTTCCCCAAAATTAAAGGAGAATTACTGCACTGTTGTTAAGAACATAGGCACTCAAATAATCATGTCAACTTGTCATCTAACTGAGGTACAAACGCTGAATTATTGTAGTATGTGTAGTATGTAGTAATTGTGCGAATAATTTCACAGACACACGCACCACCACCTTTCCCAACTGGCAACACTGACCTTCTTTCAAATCTGCACTCAAAACACACCTTTTTACACTAGCCTTCCCCATCTAACCTAATCCTAGTCTGTTTTAATAAAGTTCTATTGTTTAGTTTGATAGGGCAAATATGTAAAGCGTCTTAGAGTACCATATTAAGCGCTATATAAATCAGATTTATTATCATTATTATTATTACTACCTAAAACACAATTGACACCATTCCCCTTCATCACGTCATGTACCACTTGTAATGTCATCTAAGCTAACAATCCTATGTTTGTCCCAATGTCCCCTCCGTCCTCACCATGCACGAGCAAAGCTGTTCCACACCAGCTTGTGTTCCCTCAGCATCAGCTTCTGCACCACCCCGACAGCCCCTTCCTGGAACTGGCTCCTCAGCGGCTCAGCCACGGGTTGAACTGTCCCTACGCGGTACATAGACATACATGCGCATGAGCGGGACGTACGAAGGGATGGACAACAACCAAGTGGTCTGCGTATGTACTATATATGTACACACTACCTGCCATGTTTGTAGTTTAAGCTACCGTGCACATCTACCCATCCGGTTGGATGCTAAATAACGTTCCCTGTCCTCAGCTCCGGAGTTCACAATTTCACACAGTTTTTCGCTGACATGTGAACTTGGGAGATCCGGATGGTCTCACCAGGCTACTGAGCAATATCAAAAGAGTTGACTCGATTATAGAATATGCGTCACTCCCCATCAATTTCGTTGTGCCACCGTATTTTTTTATACTGTTGTACAATGACGATAAAGATTCTATCTATCTTCTTCCGGAAGAGACTCCAGACCCACTTGTTCAGAGTTCACCTGAACTCTGCATAACATCCTTCCTCTTTAAAAAAAAAAATTAAAATAAAACCCTACTCTTATTTGTTGTACGTCTTGGCACTTTAATTGCTCTTTGTAACTTGGCACTCAGTCTGAGGTATTGTATACTAGCAATGGTTAAACTAGCACTTGAAATGCTTGAAACTTGTTCTGGTGCCTTTCTTACTGTATTAGCAGCAATGAAATGTTTCACCTTCTTATGACAACTGTACTCTTTGTAAGTCGCTTTGGATAAAAGTGTCTGCTAAATGCTCTAAATGTAAATGTAAATGCGTGTCTGATTACCTTCAATAACAACGTACTGTAGACACTTTCCAGGAGTAATGTTTAGAAGGTCTCCCAGCTTTCCATCCAAGGTCAGCTGTGGAGCATCCTGTAAAAGAAACCCAGAACTCGTGCTCGATTATGATTATCATTCTAATCTTGACACATCTCAATTCAAGCTGTGGCTTCACATGCACTGCGTTTACAAAACCCTCCATACTCTCAGGATATTATTAAACAGACTATTGAGATGCATTTAACTAAACGACTACATGGAAAATCTTATGGTGACGTTTCACTCGGGAACGTACTTTAAGCTTATCTATTGTCTTCTTCTTCTTTCTGTAAACGTAGTACAGAATCCCAGAGATGGTGAGGCTGGTGCCAAGACACAGAGCCTCAACCGCACTTACAGGAAATTCCTCCATTCCCTTTGCACCTTCTTCCACCTATAAAAGAAAATCAAACTGCAGTTCAATTCAACTTGGCTGTATTTAAAATGACTCGGCATTATCGCTACGGGTATTTCCCACATGAAATGCATGCATGACGAGTTGGTAACAGTTGCTTAGCTGTTAAAAATAGAACCACGCGTAAAAAAACATATTCAGACAATATATCATATACAATATATAGCAAAACTCTTGTTCGTGTAAACAAATACTCTATTATTGATGTGAATACATAAAGAATCTGGATTGTTTACCTCAGCAAGGAAAGTGTCGGGTTGTCATTGCGGAAGAATCTTTGCAACTCTGACTCTAGGTCACGTGACGTAGGCGATAACGCCGGAAGGTTTCCCGTAGTCACGTGACCAGGGAGCCAAGTCGTTTGACGCGTGTCTTCCGGTTGCCCCACGTCTGTACGCCGACATGGCAGGAGTTGTTAGGAGGAAAGCTCCTGGTCAACACTCTCAAGTGTGGTCAAAACTTCGAACATTATGGCAGGAAAAGCATTTAATTTTGTTCAAGCCAGAGTACACTCTTCTGATCGTATCACTTCTCTGGTTGTTGGAAATTGGGATCAATGTATGGGTCATACAGAAAGTAGCGTGTAAGTAAAGCCATCGCTAGTTAGCTAGCATGCTAAGCGGTCTGCACGAGTTTTAAACGTAGCTATTAGCCCCGCTAGCATTAGCAGGCAAGCCCCTGCCACCTGTCAAAGTATATTTACTCCCCCTGCATGACCACGTCCATCATCTGCTGTCTGCAACACGAATTAAACTAGTCGAGTGTGTTATGTGTGGTCACTCATCTGTGCATGCTGCACTTAGTGAAACACATCCACACAATTAAATTATACAAAGTCAAGAATGATGGGCGATCGTTGTCCATGTTTACTAAATATGTATTTATTATTCAGATACGGAAATAGACTGGAAGGCATACATGGATGAGGTGGAGGGAGTCATTAATGGTACCTACGACTACACGGAGTTAAAAGGAGATACCGGCCCCTTGGTGTAAGTAAATTAACGTTTTGAATCGACCACCGCTCCGTACTTTGGCTGCATTCAGATTAAGTTATACGTGAGGTTAAATAATTGGTCTTCCCGATCTGATTGCGCGACCCGAATGATACCGCTAGGGCTGTTTTTTTTATCATACTCTATGAATTGGTATTTCATTCAGTATTTATCCAAAATAATTTTGAAGAACTAGGAAGACTTGATCATAAAGTACCGAACGTGATCCGTCTGATCTGAACTGACTGCAATGAGGTGCTGGTCCTCAAAAAGTACAAAATTAGGATGAATACTTTACTCATATTCTATCATTCTATGTTCTCTCTTTATTTTATTGGATAGAAAATGTAGAAATTCTCATGGCATGAAAATGACCATGTGCTTATTTAACATTTTGTCGTTATTTTTAGGTACCCAGCAGGGTTTGTCTACATCTTCACAGCACTGTACTACATAACCAGCCACGGTGTGAACATCCGTCTGGCTCAGTACCTCTTTGCTGTCTTCTACCTCATCACCTTGCTGCTCGTGTTCAGGATATACCACCGCACTAAAAAGGTTTGCCCAGACATTTACATTTACATTTAGGGCATTTAGCAGACGCCTTTATCCAAAGCCACATGCAAAGAGTGCATTTGTCAGAAAAAAGTGAAACATTTCATTGCTGTTATTACAGTAAGAAAGTCACCAGTTTCAATTGCTAGGTTAACCATTGCTAGTAATCAACATCTCTGGCTAAGTGCCATATAATTGCTCTTACAAAGAGCAATTATAAAGTGCCATACGTACAACATACAAGAACATGAGGGTAAGGTATTATTAGTGATAGACCGATACATCGGCTGGCCGATATTTGCGTTTTTTACGTGTATCGGCATCGGCCGATTCGTGGGTGCGTTCACCGATAGTTTTTTCTGGCATGACTTACAGAAAGGCGTCCACAGGCAGCTCTGTGTTGCTGGAGACACTGCAGTCCACGTGCAGACCATGCATTGCCCCTCCCCCGAATTGAGACTTGTAACATTTGTTATCATCATCGTATCATTTTTATGATGTTAATTGAGGGAGCAAAAGCAGTATCGGCTCCAAATATCGGCTCAAGAAAATCGGCAGCTCGTATCGGTCATCGGCTAAGGCTGATGAAAAAAAAATCGGTATCGGCATCGGCCCTAAAAAATCCATATCGGTCGATCCCTTATTATTATTCATTTTATTATTTTGGGGGGGTTGGATGTTATGCAGGGTTCAGGTGAACTCTGAAGTCTTGTTCAAGGGAAAGCGCCATTTAACGTGCACTACCATCAGTTTGTCAGAAAAACACGACTCCGCAGAAATGTTAATCGTTGCGATTGTTCTGTCACGTAAAGTTTGTGTGTATTTGAAATCCTCTTCTTCTGCTCTGTCTCTCAGGTCCCTCCCTACGTGTTCTTCTTTGTGTGCTGCGCCTCTTACCGGATCCACTCCATCTTTGTGCTGCGGCTCTTCAACGACCCGGTGGCCATGATGCTGCTGTTCGGCGCCGTCAACCTCTTCCTGGACGGACGCTGGACTCTGGGCTGCGGCGTTTACAGGCAAGTATCACGCGGTCGTGTGTCGAGTTATGTTGTGTTTATGTGGCGGCGTCGTCATTCTGCAGTGTTTCGTTGTCTCTTTTCAGTCCTAGTGTTTCTTTGTTTATTTCCTTTTAGGCGTTTTTGCTTTTCATGAAACACAACTCATAGTGTTATATATATATATTTGTATTCACTATTCAATAGCAAATAATGATAGTGAATTCAGATACAAGAAGGGACAGTTGTTGCTAAGGCATCTTGCTCAAAAATGCGGGTTGGAATCCAGTTCTTTTTAAGTGGGAGTCACAATATCCACCAGACTATCCTGCCTACAGCCTTATGTAATCATGCCTTCAGATTGTTTGTGAATTCATGATGGATTTTGTTTAATTCCTAAAAACCATAGTTAAAAATGTGCCTCTCTCCCCCTCTCTTTCTGACAGTTTAGCAGTGTCTGTGAAGATGAATGTGCTTCTATTTGCCCCCGGCCTTCTCTTCCTCCTCCTGTCCGAGTTTGGTTTGGTCAAGACTATCCCCAAACTGACTCTCTGTGCAGCCATACAGGTGTGTGTCAGCCAGGCTGATGGTTGTTTTGTTGAGATTTCCATTCCAATACAAGCTTCAAAGCCCCACATGTTATTCACCAATCTGCACTTACAATGTTGAGTGTCAACTTTCCTATGGAGTTCATAGCGACAGTGTGCTGTTTCGCCCTCAAACAAACAAACTGGCGACAATCTGCTTTTCCGATGGCAGCTGCTGCTCGGCCTGCCCTTCCTGCTGGAGAACCCGGTGGGCTACGTGAACAGGGCCTTCGACCTGGGCCGCCAGTTCATGTTCAAGTGGACGGTGAACTGGCGCTTTCTGCCAGAGTGGCTGTTCCTCAGCCGCTACTTCCACCTGCTGCTGCTGTCCGCTCACCTGCTCACCCTGCTGCTGTTCGCCCTGCGTCGCTGGAAGAGGTGAGGCCGGCGGTCGGGCCATCACTCTGGTGGATTGTGAGGACCATCACTCTGGTGGTTTGTGAGGACCATCACTCTGGTGGTTTGTGAGGACCATCACTCTGGTGGTTTGTGTGGACCATCACTCTGGTGGTTTGTGAGGACCATCACTCTGGTGGTTTGTGTGGACCATCACTCTGGTCGATTGTGAGGACCATCACTCTGGTGGTTTGTGAGGACCATCACTCTGGTGGTTTGTGAGGACCATCACTCTGGTGGTTTGTGTGGACCATCACTCTGGTGGATTGTGAGGACCATCACTCTGGTGGTTTGTGAGGACCATCACCCTGGTGGTTTGTGAGGACCATCACGCTGGTGGATTGTGAGGACCATCACCCTGGTGGTTTGTGAAGACCATCACTCTGATGGATTATTCCTGCAGACCGACATAGACAGGGCATTTGGAATGACTGGGAATCTGGAATTTCTCAAATTTACCTTTCTCAAAATTATGCTTTTTAAAAATGTATTCCAATGTACTAAGGTAAAGTGATTGTGTTTTAACCTTCCTAGGCCAGGACAGAGTGTTATGGACCTGCTGAGGGAGCCCTCCAAGAGGAAGGATCCTGCTCAGAAGCACACAGTGGATCATATCCTTAACTTTCTCTGATATACGGATGGAAAGTGGAAAGCGTTTCCAAAGTAAAAGTGGTGACTATGAGAGTTGCTGTGGATATACTCAAGGATAAGAATCTGTAATCTGTTAATGCAATCATAGGCCGATTCGGTGCAGCTTTTCTATTTTCTCACCAAGTCAGTTCATGTCGGCCCTTAACGGTGGATCACAGACGGTGCTGATTCTGTTTGCCTCTAACTTCATCGGGATGTGCTTCAGCCGCTCGCTGCACTACCAGTTCTACGTGTGGTACTTCCACACGCTTCCCTACCTGCTCTGGAGCGGGGGGGTCAAGAAGCTAGCCCACCTGCTAAGGTCAGGGTAACCCCCCCCTACACACACACACACACACACACACTCACACACACTCACACACATTGCACTCTTTCCAATGGCGTTAGAAGAAGCTACGTCCTGTACTGGCCTGTGGTGGCAGCAGTAACTTACAAAATGTATTTAGTGATTTTGTATGTAACTTGTAACTATAGGTCATAGATTACAAGTAACACAAAGGAATCATTCGAAGGACCGTTTCGCTCGATGCTACTAAATTCTTCCCTTTTTATCCATGAAGTCCATTAGATTACCCATCGACCTACCTTATAGGCTGGCTGGTTTGATCTCGTATGATGATGAATGCATGATTACATGATTACATAATATATCACGCATAATGGCTGGACACTCCCACTAAATGTCACCAACCCCAATTCCATTTTGCATCGGGGACACGTAAACAAGCTAGGGAAATCCCATAGCTGTACTCCCTTTCCTTCAGGACTCACATCACTCAATCGTTAGCCTTCCGTCTCCCCAACCCCTCATGTGTGCCCGTGTGTGTGTGTGTGTGTGTGTGTGTGTGTGTGTGTGTGTGTGTGTGTGTGTGTGTGTGTGTGTGTGTGTGTGTGTGTGTGTGTGTGTGTGTGTGTGTGTGTGTGTGTGTGTGTGTGTCTGTCTGTCTGTCTGTCTGTCTGTCTGTCTGTCTGTCTGTCTGTCTGTCTGTCTGTCTGTCTGTCTGTCTGTCTGTCTGTCTGTCTGTCTGTCTGTCTGTCTGTCTGTCTGTCTGTCTGTCTGTCTGTCTGTCTGTCTGTCTGTCTGTCTGTCTGTCTGTCTGTCTGTCTGTCTGTCTGTCTGTCTGTCTGTCTGTCTGTCTGTCTGTCTGTCTGTCTGTCTGTCTGTCTGTCTGTCTGTCTGTCTGTCTGTCTGTCTGTCTGTCTGTCTGTCTGTC
>JAXIVH010001395.1:17500-24868 GCA_036785325.1 Urophycis tenuis | reverse complement strand
AATAATACTAATAATAATAATAAGTCATAATTGCGCTGTGGTTTGCCGTCAGCCATCAGATCCACGTTGAGCATCAGCGAGCGGCTCTACTCAGCTGCCTCTACTTCCTGTTCACATGATGGACGCCCTGTGTAAACGCTCTGGATTCCTGCAGCGAATTATGGAGCTCCCGCTAGGCCACTGACGTCTGTATCAAAGGGCCATAAGTGTTGCTGGGACTTTTCTTGCTGTTAATCTCAACGTTAAAATACGGTGGCTGAAAATCCTTGAGGATTTATGACATGACTCGGCAGATGTTTTTTTTTTTTTTAAGATGAACGACTGATCATCAACATACCGTCGAGACAGCTGTGGCTTTAACCATTTTTTTTAGAATGGTTAATGGTCATGGAACATCATTCTTTATGTTGCTGAACTCAAGTGAGCGTTTCTGCGGCAGATGAAACCTGCGGGCCGTTTCAGCAGCGGTGTTCCAGGAAATACATCATCACATTACATGACCTACGGTGCGGTCATCCTTTTCTCTTCGCATCACCGCGCAGAAATGTAACACATGCTACCAAGAAAGTGTCTTTCGGGGTATGCGGTTCACGCGCAAATGTGATGTCTTCCCAGCAGTGCTCAACACACACACACACCGGCGCTGGTCGGACATTCTGCTCCCTTCACGTGTAACATGTTATGCGTGTTTGATTTGCACCATTCTATCCACGGCCTGTGATACATTTCTGCATTCCCCATTACGGCTAAACACAAAATTGTCAACAGAATGTGTGTGTGGCGGGGCGGGTGGCAGAACATAACTTGTGTGGAGGCAGGCCTCTGTGTGTCACCATGTAATAACAAAGAGAAGGTGGAGGGAGAGACTGATGAGACTAATAAAGCGTTGGAACGTCGTGGCGTTCCGACTCTGAGGGTGGGCAATGGACTGCGCTTCCCACCGGACCGTTGGAAACATGTTTCGCTGGTGGCCTCCAGAGTTTATTCCAGAGTTTATTCCAGAGTTTATTCCAGAGTTTATTCTATGTGCTCGATGCAAGTCTAAGTCACTGCTCCCTCCTTTCCAAACCTCTGCTGAACAGAATGTGGTGCGAAATTACATGGGAATGCTATTTATAGAGAGTATATGACTTGCTTTAAGCCCATAGAATAATACAGGGGGGTGAATGTGGAGTATCAGATTGAGTGGTGGGTGGTGAGGGTGGTCGTGGCAGGGTGGGAAAGTGGGGAAAGTGGGCATAGGGGCCGGGGGGGGGGTGGAGGCTAAACAGGAAATTTCTTCCTGTCCTCCACCCATCGTTCAATCCAGATGTCAGCTCCTCAGAGAGAACAACCCAGAAAGACCCACGGGGTGACAGGGGGACGGAGTGGGCATGACCCCACCGGCACCAGGAACACACAGGGACTGTGGGAAAGCAGACACACTGACGTCTATGATCTACAGCGCTGTGAGCCAAACAGACATTTACTGTAAGCACAGCTTAGCCACCTACTCGAGGACTTCAAGGCATCCTCTGAGGGACAGAGGTGGTGATGGGCCAGTTTGGCTGACCGGCGTGGGCCCAATCAAATGTAAATCAAAGTAAACGGTGTTAAGCTCGCTGAACGAGTTCCATAGCTCACATGTGGACTGTTCTCCGCGTGGCGCTCTGTTGACTGTCATAGCAAGTGTGTACACATCATGTACACATTGACCTCTGGCCAACAGCCCTGAGGCTCCCATCGCCTGCAGCGCCAGGACAAGACAACCTGACAGCGTCCTCACGACACTGAAATGCATGACAGCTGCCAGTGAGGAGACTGCATAACAAACCCTTTAATCTGCCAGGGCAACACTTCAGCACAAGACAGATGACTGGGAAGAGGCTGAGTAGCTAGCAGACAGCTCGATAGCCACGGTAGTGTAGCGCCAATGCAGTTCTTATCTCAGATGAGTTTTCCTCATCTTTAGACAAGAGGGAATAAAGCAAGTTGTGGTTTAAAGAGCTAGCGAAATACCGCCTGTCTGACACTGGATTGAAAGGCGTCACTCCCTCAGAAAGAAACAGACAAGGGCCACGGAGAGACGTGAACGTGGCAGAACGTTAGCCTCACCTTGCATCATGTTTCTGTATGCGTTGTCGGTGATGGAGTAGATGTGAGGGGGGACCTCGTGGCGCTTCTTCCCTTTGTACATGTCGATGATCTTCTCTGAGTAGATGGGCAGCATCTTGTAGGGGTTGATCACCACGCAGAACAGGCCGGAGTACGTCTGCAGAGAACCAACCACCACCAGAACCACCACCACAGGGGAGGAGAGGACGAGAACTCAGGTGTGGGGAACGCGTGTCGCAAGGTCAGCGGAAACTAAAAGTGAAATTTGTTTCAAACTACGAAATAAATATCAAGTCAAGTCAAGTGTGTGTGTGCACTGTGTACCTTGCATGTGCAAAAACACACACACACACACACAAAAAACACACACACACACATACACACATGCACACACACGCGCGCACACACGCACACACGCACACACGCACACGCACACACGCACACACGCGCACACGCACACACGCACACACACACACACACACACAGGGGGGGGACCTACGTAGATGAGCCCGGAGAAGTAACGCTCGCGGAGGTTGTGCAGCACCGACGCCCTCGTTCAGGCAGGTGAGCTCTCCGCCATGGTCCTCCACCTTGCTGAACTTGGGGCGGGTTCATCTTCTGGATGTCGTCCCTTGTTGACGGTCACCCTTCTTGCCGTTGTCGCGCAGCTCTCCACCAGCACCCTCCTCGCCGTGCTCCTCCTTGATGCTGGCAGGGCCTCGAAGCCGTGGGCGCTCGGGAGGGGATCCACACCAGCTTCTTGGCGGACCAGTCGGCCTGGGCCACTGGGCTGTTGATGAAGTCCTTGTCCACGAAGAGGAACTTCTCGTCCTCGCTGGGCGCCTTCTTCGACATCTCGGGATCGGGGTGGCGGGCCGACTATTGGGGGGGGGGGGGGTCAGCATTGGTACAGTAGTGATCAGAATACTTACTTAGACATTTACATTGAGGGCATTTAGCAGACGCCTTTATCCAAAGCGACTTACAGTAAGTACAGCGCTCTTTGTAACTTGTTGGCACTTAGTCAGAGATGTTGCACACTAGCAATGGTTAACCTAGCAACTGAAATGCTTGGAACTTGTTCTGGTGACTTTCTTACTTTATTAACAGCAAAGATGTGTTTCACCTTTGTACGTGTACTCTTTGTACGTCGCTTTGGATAAAAGCGTCTGCTAAACGCCCTCAATGTAAAATGTAAATGAAGGTGAAACATCACTCTTTGCTGTGAATACAGTGAGAAAGTCGCCAGAACACACGCTTCGAACATGAACTGTACGGGAACAGCTGGAGACGGCCACAGAGAAGCCTGAAGGCTCGTTCTCTGGCTTTGTTGTTTTGTGTGCCTGCTCTCCGCTGAACATACATACGGCGCATATGTAATGAAGGATAAGTCGCTAAGCTAACACCACATGTGTCTGACAGAGGTTAAACCAACATGCTGTTGGTATTGCAACATAGTCAGCTGAAATCCTATTGTAATGTTTTACTGTGCATATGTAGTCGTGCACAGTACTAAAGTCATCACAAAACATCACTAACCCTCATGTCTGAGGGCTGTGACTGGGGTTAAGTTCATGGGTTGAGTGTGAGACAAAACCACTAGGGGCGACGCAGTCTCCTGCCGGCAGTGGAAACTCAAAGAGTTATTATTTTTTTAAAGCCATCCAGGGATTAAAGAGTCATTCTCACAGACCCCCGCTCCACTTTCACACACCCCACAGGGGAAACACAATAACCGAGGCTCCCAATTTAGAGGTTTACGCATTTTGTGAATGACCGTCTCGGAAGGAAATGGGATTAAGTTCGCCCAAAAGTTCCTTTCAACACCAGTGGCTTTGTCACCAACTTAACCTGGGCCATAATCCCATGCACATGTGCTAATAATCATAAACATGGCACACACTCTGAGGCCCAGTACCTTTCTATCTCCCCTCTCTCTCTTTCTTCTTCCATTTCCCTTCATCTCCTTGCCTCCCTTTCTCACCCACTCACCCACCCAACCCCCCCGCCCCCCCCCCCCTCCCTCTCCCTCTCCCTCTGTCTCTCTGTCTCTCTCTCCCTCAATGCTACAGTCCCGTCCTGGGATGCCCATATATGGGCCACTTCTCTGTTGCGGGACTGTTTTTGCTGTGGACCTAAACAGCCAGGCAAGTGAACTCCCAAACAAAGCCCTTATAGGGAATAGTATGTCTCTCGTTTGCCTCGTCGTTTACTCCAAAATGATAACAGGGAGGCATGGAGCCCCGCTGGAGTCTCCTGGACTTTATTGCCGCTGTCTTCCACTGCTGACCGCCGCCTCTCGGATGCACGGAGCTGTCAGTCGGAAAAAATAGTGCCGACGACGTGCAGAGTTTTAAGTTGCACCCGTGACTTCCGGTGGAGGGGAACGGCGTGGCCGGGAGTCGTAGTAGTGGGTTGAGAAAGGAGCAGGTGTGCGAGGTAGCGAGGTGCTTGCAGCTGCAGTGTGTTTTTGTATTGTGCGCCAGCAACCTGGGTTGTCCTGCGCCTCATCCTGGAGTGCACTCATCCGTGTTGCATCACCACTTATATACTGGCTGGTGTTACAAAATAGTGAGTGCAGAGACGCACACACACACACACACACTGACACACACACACACACACACACACAGACACACACACACACACACACACACAGACACGCACACACGCACGCACACACACACACACACACACACACACACACACACACACACACACACACACACACACACACACACACACACACACACAGACACACACACGCACGGTCACACACACCATGGGTGCAGACTCATGCCCCGTCCACAGACTGCGGATCAGGTCCGAAAGCCCCATTATTTCTCAGCCGCCGCTTATCATTTCGTATTTTGGCACAGCACTTCAATGGCTTCGGGCAGGCTAGGCAGAACCGCCAGCAGCACCACGGCCTGGCCCTGGGAAACGATGTTGATGTGCGAACCCTGGGACCAAACCGAGCCAAATCACCCACAACCTGTTAAGCCCACATAAAGGCGCAACGTGCATACACACTCATTAGTTTGAGGGGTTAATAATCAGTTGGTGAAATCTGAGAAGAAACAGCAAGCGATTTCATAGGAAGCAGTGAGATAGGCCTATCTCTGGAGGGGCCTGAGGAGAAGCCTTTGCCTTTGATAACTAACTATTTCCTGAGAATAGAGTCAGTCCGCTTTTTCACTCTACACTCCCCGGTGATAGAAGGGGCCAATCAGAATGCCTCTCCTCGCTCCCTTTAAGTCCTCTGGGCTCTCATACTGCACATACACGCACGCATGCACACACACACACACACACACACACACACACACACACACACACACACACACACACACACACACACACCACTAGCTGTGTGGTGTCAACACAGAGAGGAGGTTTAGATGGGGAAAGTTAGACACTACCACTCTGTCCAATGATAAGCCATCACTCTGATGGTTGGACATTCGTCTGTGTTTGCAGATCACAAATGTACACGCGTATTTAGATATAAACACCACTGCAAACTACAACTATCTAGTCCCACATTTGTATGGGATGTCATAGAGTGCAGGAGAACTATAATGTGCTTAAACATGACAAGGCTGGGAAGAAGTATTTTCCATTATACCAGATCAGTCTCAGTTGTAAGTAGTATGGGAATATGATTAAATGATGTTGACCTTTTTACAAACAACAAATTAACCAAAGGTTATTGAATTAGGGACCTATTTATGGACGTCCGTCAGAATGACCTTGGGGCCTGTTAGATATTTGATATCATAAATAATTAAAAACATAATGAATATAAACAAATGAAGACCTCTGGGGAAACTCCTGCTTGAACTTTAACTGGAAGGATTTGCCTGAATCATGGGAATGCAGACTGATGTACAATTATGAAAAACGTTTGGATACAAAGAATTACATTATACAGTGAACTCATTCCATTAGATAGACAGATAGATAGATAGATAGATAGATAGTTACACTTTATTAATCCCAAGCTGGGAAATGACAGAATTACAGAAGTTATCTCCAACTTCAGATCTCACAGATGAAGGGATCAGACCACCACTTTGACTGACAACACAAATGACCAACCAAATGCATGCCATAACATACACATAAAGAGAATATGAGCAGAGACACGCCTTCTCTACAGTGTTCATTGTGTTTCTGTTCATTAAACGTATTCAGAAGATCATGTCAAGAATGAGCTATAATGGCACTATAGTGTTTTCTATGAATTAGAAGTGACAGATAGAAGTGACAAGAAGAGACAGATTGAGTCAGCTATCGAAGCCCATACCACAATGTTCAGCAACTTCACCAACAGCCTTATATAACCATATTTGGGAAACAGGAAGCTGATATTTAGTTCCACACCTATTGGTTTGCTCAGATAGCCAGAGTTTGAACTTCCTTATGGAGTGACTAAACACACAGCCGACGTGAGAAGTGTTGTGACTAAACACATTTTATTGAGACTTAATTCTGTTTAATTCTGTGTGCAAAAGGTTCTTGATGGTGGTGGTTTCATCAAATTAATACTTTGGTTTGTAATAGTCACACTAGTTTAACAAAACAAACTAATCCCTGCTTAGCATATTGAATATGCATTTTGCTGTCAATATATTTGTATACATTTGATTTGAAGAATTATAACATATTTAGTACCCATCTGCACTTCCATTCAACGTTAGTGCAAAACCACATTCAGAACCATGTGGACAGACGACAAGGCAAACAGAATAAAGTCAGGACAGCCACACCGGGCTATGTATTTAATAGTCATTCCCAAAAACACACCGATACAGACCATGCATCACCTTGCATAACCTTTGGATGGAAGCAGCGGACATTGGCAGTGTTGCTTAATTGCATCAACGCAAAGGGTAAACGTCTACTACACCTACTACACCTCATTATAGTGTGGTCATATACCTATTCATTTCAACCAATGGTTTTCTAATAGCCTAGCCCAGAAGTAACTTTTTGAAAAGTTACAAAAAGAAAAAGGGAAAAATTACACCAGATTCTCCCGTGTGCCATCTCAGGAGAGGGATGTGTGCAAGTGCACTACAACAGTATAGCACACGCACACGCAGTTGAAAATGTTATAATGTCTCAAGTGAATGAATACTTACATATGTGATGAAATGCCGATCAGGGGGATTTGGAAAGTTTCGGCTTGGAGCGTCCTGCGTTGATGAGGTACTCCAAAAACCAACAGTCCAAATTACCCCGGTAAAGCGAGCCTTACCATTTAAACTG
>JAXIVH010001395.1:0-12500 GCA_036785325.1 Urophycis tenuis | reverse complement strand
CAGATGATGAAAATCCTACCTCATTGTATTTTGTGCTTAACCATTTTGTTCTTTACAGTAGTTTTATAAGATAAGATAAGATAAGATAAGATAAGATAAGATATTCCTTTATTAATCCCCCTTAGGAGAAATTCCGGTGACCAGCAATACAATGGGATAGATGAGTGCAATAAAAACCTGACTATAGACAATAAACAATAAATAGCTAAACAAGATTAAATTATATGCAAGCTCTTAAAGTCAGATCAGGTGAAAAAAGTGAGAATCTATATACATACATAGCAATCATCATTGAGATGGACAGTGCAGTTGGTAGATAAACATAATTAGTAGTTATCATTGAGATGAAAAGTGCAATTGGTAGAAGAATAGATGAATAGTGCAATTGGTACCAGAGTCTTACTGAGGTGTAGATATAAAAATAAAAATAGACATAAAAATAAAATAGATGTGCAGTTGTAAGTTGTGCAAAATAGATGTGCAAATGTGCAGAATGTGCAAAATGCAAAATGTGCAAATTCTATACTTAGTGGAACTTACACAGACTTTGACCCTGCATCCTCCACCACCCTCAACTCGTTGGCCAGGAACTGTCGGTCCAATGGGACCTCAGGTTGGCCCGACTCTGAGGAAACAAACAGAAGTCAGTCAGCCAATCAGCCCGGGCCCTCGTCGGGAGGGAAACACCCTTCACTGTGGTAGACTCGGCTCACCGCGATGATGAGACAGTTTCGTGTTGTTTAAAAAGTGGTAGTGACAGACTGTTCTCGATGTGCTCGACGGACCACAGGTCACATGTGGAGTCCTGTGCAGACTTGTTGTTGCAGAACATGTTTTCATATTTCAATCGTATAATATGATGTTACAGAAAAGAACATTGGCTGATTGGCGTTCCAGTGCCAAGGTTATGTCTAAAACGTATATATTTGGCCCGTAGGCCGACCCAGGGTCTCAAATGGTCTCAGATCTCAGATTTACAAAATGAATTGTTACAATACAATCGCGCCACACACTAAGTGTCTGAATCCCACAGATATCCAACTACGAATACGTAATGTAGGCTCGTCATTTCAGTTTGTCAGCTAGTGGGAAACAAAACGAGGTGTGCAAAACATCACAGGACAAAACGTATAATCACATGTTATAAAAACGCCTACCGGTATAAAAACCAAGACGTCTGCTACTACCGCAACAAGCCAGGATTTTAAACCCACCCGCTTTCAGCACGGAGGCAGCATATCTGTAGTGGTTGAACTCCAGGTACTCCCCGACCAGCTGGTTGATGAGCAGGTTTTCGTGGGACAGCGGCGGCCGAGGCTCGCTCTGGTCGTCCAGGGCGCTGAACACCTCGGCCCTGATGCGAGCCTTTAGCTGGTTCAGAACCCCGCGGGACTCCAGAGTCTCCCGGACAGCTAGACAGACAGACAGACAGACAGACAGACAGACATACTTTAATGATCCCTGAGGAAAATTGCATAATAATAAGTACAAAAAGAAAAAGAAAGTTAAAAGTTTTAAAAAAGCGAACTGGAGTAGAGTAACAGGCGGCATGCAGCTTTCGCGCACTGAATAATGCTATAATGCTCGCAGTATGTACAGTATGTTGCTATGTAGCTACGGTATCAGCATTGTAACAACACAGTCAGGCTGTATTACAGACAGTGTGTGTTCTGCATGCGACTTACAACGTTAACGAGGTGTATTACAAACAGTCTATGTTACGCACTTACTACATTATTGGTACAGTATGTTAATATCGCTACTAACACTGTTCAATGGAGGGCTTGCATGGTGCGATGGTTGCCACATGCCTCTTGCATGTTGATATATGTTGACAGTGTATCCCGTCGTGCACCATGTTTATATAGTAATAATGCTGTTACTTTAACATTGAAATGAGTTATGTCGACGTCAGTGGCAAAACAACTAAAACATCTTACCGCTTTTCAGTTCTGTGATGGTCGCCATTGCAACGAATGTAAACAATAACTTAAGGTTCACTGACGTGGTCTTCCATCTAGTGGTCATAATGTGGAATTACACCCAGGATAATTCACTAGCTCAGTGAAGAGAAGAGAGGACCTTTCGGTCTTTATTGGTGGTTATTAAAGAGGAACTATGCAACTTTTCTTTCAGCCTAATTGACGCTTTTTTGCAGGTTAAGAGTTGTTGTGATGGTTTTATAACACTTTATGGGTCGATTGGTGACTGTTTCGACCCCCCTTAGCGCTTCTGGGCTGAGAAAGGGAAAATGCAAGTCTGTGCCCCAGGTCGAAACTCTCGCGGTAGTCTCGGGTCTCGCGAAGTTACGAACTGCTTTACAGCACTACACGCCCACAAACACGGAATCGGCCAGATATAAACTCAAGTAGCGAGGGGATTGTTATATTCATCATGGATCAGCCGACTAAAAAGAGACACAGGAACCCACTGACAGAAGAAAAGAAAGGGGGTGAGTGACAAACAGACCCAGACACGAATAAACATTGGGCAAGCTTTTCAGGAATGGCGTGAACTGAAAGAAGAAAATGAAGACTGCGCATCGGATGCCGACTTGGCCGTGTTGCTGTTGAAATTGTAAGTACCCTTGGCTGAACTTTGTATAATATTTAATTTTTATAAACATATCTTTCTCATGCTGACCAATATAGTTTGCTGCCTGTAGATTTTCATGTTATATTTTTATACTTTTATGCAGATGATGTGGGTCGGTGTGCTACAGCATGTTCGAAATGGACATTTTTGGACCACCGGTTGTTGCGAGCATGAGCCTCTGGAGGAACACAGCGACGATAAGCCCTGGATCATGCAAGGTAATTAACAAACAGTTATACAAGAGCAGAATTGAGTCGCCTATATGCAGTCATTTTACTCACAATGTGTGATGCGTTGTGATTACAGGTTCAGCATCTCACAAGGCACTGATTGCAACCGTGCTGGACAAGAGGGGGTTGAACCAGGTGAAGACGTTTCTAAACTTCAGGTGAGCATCTACATTTGTAATGGTATGAGCCTTACTTCCTAAAAAAAAAGTTGCAACCTTGATTTCACTAAGCAAATAGGTAAGGGTTTGGTGCAGTTGGTCAGGTCTAGATTCAGCAACATCATGTGCTCAAATAATGAGATGACTACCTGAATATATGTGACCGGCTGAATCTGCGTTGTGTAGTTTCTTTTAAATGATAGACGTGACCCAGGATCTCAATCTGGACTCGGAAACTCCGACGTCCATTTATTAATTGCCGCTGAAGATCAAAATATAACAATAGCTCCTTTAGTAACGTGCCCTTTACACAATCCTCCAACTCCTCTTCCCTAGGGAATCATTACAAAAGGGGTACATCATAATAATAAAAACAGTTGAAATCAAAGAAATAAAAGACATACCTGAAGATCAAAATATAACAATAGCTCCTTTAGTAACGTGCCCTTTACACAATCCTCCAACTCCTACGACACACACAGAGGGGGGGGGGGAAAGTACTAGCATGATTACACGAGATCACGAGGTCAGGTGCGAGCTAGCATGTTGTAATATAATATAAAGTTCTTCACCACACTAATCTATGCATTAATATTTACATTATACTTCCATTAAACAATGTACAGTCAAAATAATTTATATAAAGAATGGTAAACTATAAGATGGTTAAGGATTTGATCACAAAATGGGGAGAAATAAATGCACACACCTCTTCCCTAGGGAATCATTACAAAAGGGAAGAGGGCAGGGGGGATGGTAAACTCATGGGGTTCTCAGAAATGTGGGCGGGAGTACAGAAGAAGGTGGAGCTAAATCAGAGAACAAAATCAAATAAAAAGGGCACATAAGGCTGCTGAAAAGCTAAACTTCAGGTGATAAAACTGTTGTGTAATTATAATTAAGGGGATATTACACCCTGTTACACTCACCCCCCAGAATTACACAAACATTTGAACCATAAACAAAACTTGCCCAGACCGGACTGTAAACCGGCCACAAGAAAACGAGGACTTCGGCAATATTTGCCACCCAATAAAGAGTTAAGAGTACCCAGAGGTTAGCTAAGCCCCTGTGAACACTATAGACAACGTGAAGTGCCATTTACACCACACATACTAAGGCCATACTTGGACTGGGCAAATAAATTCAACAAAAAAAACAAAAAAAACAAAAAAATCACTCGCCATGAGTAATACCAGGAGACACCTGTCGTAAGCTCAAACATGGATTACAGTCGATACTGGCCGATCACCCAGAACCGTTTCTAGTTGCGCCATGGACTCTATGAACCTAAGGACTGGCTTGATAACTCTCCCAAACCGTGAGTGGCGACAACCAGTATGAGAACTCTGAGGTTGAGTATCAATTACCGGAGCGACATGGCGCTCAGAGGAGGGGGATGACCACGGGGTACCAGCACCAGCAAGCCCATCCAGTGCAGGAGAGATCAGAGTAGGCAAGTCACGACCGCCAGCGGCATCCTCATCCCTGACTGGGGACTGTTCTTGGACCCACGAGGCTGTACGGTCATCGTTAACCCCACCGACCCAGGAGAGCGAATCAGCCATAGTGGGATCAACCGCACCACAGTCTGTCTCAATTACTGATGCCTCAGACTCAGGTAAGTTTGACATGGGGCAGCCGTCATTCACACTGCCGACGCCCAGGGTATCCAGACTCTCATCCAAGGGGAGGAAGTTGACCTGGAGCAGGAGATTCCGGTGCACCACCCGCTCATGCCCGACTCGATCCCTGATTCTGTAAATGTGGAGAGTAGGCTTGGAGGCCACAACTGTGTGAACAACCGGCTCCCATTTGTCAGCAAGCTTACGCTTACCTCTGCCGCCCTTGTTTGCCACAAGAACCTGGTCACCGATGGAGAGAGGCAGACCCTTGACCTTTTTGTTGTACTGGTCAGACTGGTGTTTTTGCTCAACAGCAGAGTTCCTCTGAGCCAGGAGCATAGCAGAGCGGAGCTCGCTTGCCAGAGACTCCACATAGGCACCATAGTCACATACTGTCTCGTCACGGAGGACATTCTTAAATAGGAGGTCAACCGGCAACCGCGGGATCCTCCCAAACATCAAATAGAATGGTGCAAAGCCAGTTGTCTCATGCGCCGTACAATTATAGACAAATGTCATTGTCTGGACCATTTGGGGCCACTTCTGTTTGGATCTGGCAGGGAGAGACCGTAGCATATTGCCCAGAGTGCGGTTGAACCTCTCCGTGCCGCCATTCCCCATGGGATGGTAGGGGGGGGTCCGAGACTTGTTGACACCAGCCAGCTCTAAAAGTTCAGCGATGAGCTCGCTCTCAAAGTTTGCACCCTGGTCAGAATGGAGACGCTGAGGGAAGCCGTAGACACAGAAGAAGTTGTCCCAGAGCTTCTTCGCCACCTTCCTCGCCGTCTGGTCCCGGCAGGGGAAAGCGTGTGCTAATTTGGTGAAATGGTCAGTGATCACTAGCACATCCACAGACTTGTTGTTACTATCCTCAGCTGACCAGAAGTCAATGCACACAAGCTCCAGAGGGGCAGTGGTCTTAATGCTCTCCAGAGGAGCTCTTGCTGCAGGCTCCGGGGTTTTGCTGAGGACACATCTGTGGCAGTTACGGACATGACTGCGCACGTCCTTTTCCATATCGTACCAGAAAAACCTTTGACGGGCAAGAGCGAGAGAGCGAGGCTGACCCTGGTGACCAGCTAGGTCATGAACACCAGACAATGCCTGTGACTTCAGGGACTCAGGCAGGATATATTGGAACCTCTTGTGTTTTGTCAATGGATCCCTGGTGACCCTGTAGAGGACTCCATGCAGTACAGTGAGCTTTTCCCATTGTTTCAGAACCCTCAGGGTGCGCTGGCTCTCATTGCAGCGCTCACGCCTGGAGGGTCTGCGCTTCCTATCTACATAGCAGAATACTCTCGAAATGACTGAATCCTGTTGCTGATGGCTTTGCAGGTCTGCAAGTGAGAGCGAGGAGAACAAATCCTGGCCAGGAGGAATCAACGAGCACACAGTGTCATTTATAGAAGCAGCCCTCTGCCTAGGTGCTGAATCCCAGTCATCACAAGAGGAGAAGAGAGAGGAGACGTCATCCTCTGACATAGACACATCGACGGTAGCACAAGGAGCAACGCTCTCTAATGACTGAGGCTGACATGTCAGGCGGAATGAGTCCTGCACACATCCCTCCTCCACTTCACACACCTGTTCCAGCAGCCCGGAGTATGGCTCAGACAGAAGACGTTGGCTCAAAGGCCTCACAAAGGGGTCCCTGCTGAGGGCATCAGCCACCACATTCAGTTTCCCTGGAACATGTTTGATCTCGAAGGAGTATGGTGCAAG
This sequence comes from Urophycis tenuis, assembly GCA_036785325.1. Lineage (NCBI taxonomy): Eukaryota > Metazoa > Chordata > Actinopteri > Gadiformes > Phycidae > Urophycis > Urophycis tenuis. The sequence continues at coordinate 6,167 of JAXIVH010001395.1, read as the reverse complement.
CTTAGAGACCCAGCGCTGCTCGCAGGCGTCTAGCTTCGGCTTGGTCATGATATACGTGAGAGGGTTGTTATCAGTCCAGACAGTGAACTTGTGACCTTTGAGCCAGTGGCTGAACTTGTCACACACAGACCACTTCAGAGCCAAGAACTCCAGTCGATGGGCAGGATAATTTACTTGGCTGCGACTGAGGGACTTGCTGGCAAACGCTATAGGCCTGGCCTTTTCCTCACCAGCAGGAACCTGTGACAGGACTGCACCTAGGCCATCCAATGAAGCATCGGTGGAGAGGATGAATGGCCTATTGAAGTCTAGGTGAGCTAACACCACACAATTTAGGAGCACACTCTTCAAATCATTAAACGCCTTCTCACAGACAGGGGTCCAGTCCTGTGGAGTCAGCTCACGGAAGGTGCCAGCTCTCCTGATACCACCAGTGCCACTCCCCTTGCGTTTCTGGCCCGCTGTCAGGGCAAAGAGGGGCTTTGCGATGGAGGAACACCCAGGGATGAAGTGTTGGTAGTACAGAACCATTCCGAGAAAAGATCTCACCCTCTTCTGTGATGGTGTGCAGCCATCAGCTTTCATCAGATCCTCCCTACTGAAGCCAGAGATTACTTTGACTTTCTCTTGGTCAACTGAGACGCCACTGCTGTCCACCATATGGCCAAGAAATTTCACCGACCTTCGTAGGAAGTGACACTTCTTTTGAGCAAGCTTCAGATTGTTGGCCCTCAGCCGGGAGAAGACCACTTCCAGTCGTCTCAGGGCCTCATTTTCAGAGGGAGCAACGACCAGCAGGTCATCCAGGTAACAAAGGAGGCTGGAGAAGTTCAGGTCCCCGAAGATGCTAAGCATCATCCGCATGAAGGACGCTGGACTGTTGCACAGGCCTTGGGGGAGCCTATTGTATTCATACAGACCCAGAGGTGTTGTAAAAGCTGTGAATTTCCTGTCAGACTCATGGAGAGGGACGTTATAGAACCCTGATGTCAGATCCATGGTACTGAAAAAGGCATTTCCCCCAAGGGCGGCAAGGCAGTCAGCCTGATGGGGCAGTGGGTGGGCATCCTTGACAGTCTTGGCATTGAGCCAACGAAAGTCAGTGCAGATTCTCAGGTCCCCATTTTTCTTCCACACCATGACCAGTGGGGAGGCGTATTCACTCAGAGACTTGCTGATGATGCCCTTCATCTCCATCTCAGACAGCACTTCTCTCAGTTGGTGGTAATGAGCAGGAGGGACTCTACGGTAGGGCAGTCGGAAGGGGCGGTCATCAGAAAGGTGGATACGGTGGACAAAGTCCTTTGCCTCCCCACAGTCTAGCTTGTTCTTTGAAAAAACATCCTGAAATGTTAACAACAACTCAGCCAGCTCCTTCTTCCATTTAGCAGACACTCCACAGCCATCAATGTCTATGTCTGCTAACCCATGATCCTTCAGCTGCTGCACAGGATCAGGCATGGATTTCGGAGGAATAGGAGAACCAGAGACGTCAGACAGTGTCTCACACAGACCTTGAGTGATGGGCAGATCCTCAGCAGCCAGACAAGGAGAGACATCAGCCAGCTTGGCATTGCGACGGAGCGTCACAGGGCTGTGTGTGGGGTTCAGGACCTTGACAGGAATCCAATGATCCCCCCCACATGGGTGTCAGGAGACGACCCACCAAGATATTCCTTGGGGTTGACCGCGCCGAGGTGGGCTCCACAATCACAGTGCTCCCTGGAGACACAGGAGCGTTGCTCGGCAACTTCCCCCAGACCACATACTCCTGCTGAGGAAGTAGAGTGACAGCCTGCCTCAGCCTCACAGTGCCTATCTTACTTGGCAGCTCAGGGCCCGACCACCGTGAAACGCAGCTCAGAAGCTGGAGGAAATGCTCACACTCTGGGTCACTGCTACTGGAGGAGATGAGCTCCCAATACCTCTCAGTAGACTTCATCTCCTGTATGATAGGTCTGATTACATTGCTCCCAATGATGAACTCATCTTTCTGACCAGAAACAACGAATGTCGGCACAATGAACTTAAATCCATAGATATCAACATCGAGATCATAGATACACTTTGGCCGTGTAGTGAGGCCACCACAACCGATCAGCACCACATTACCAGGCACAGGCTGAGAACAAGGGAGAACACCAGCAGCTTTCAGTTTGGATTCTGCCTTGTCATTAAGCGTGCATGACATGCTGCCTGAATCTAACATCCCTTTCAATATAGACTGGCCACTGACTGACACTGGAGCATAAAACAACTCACTAGCTCCATCCACTCTCTGTGACCCTACCATTATGACCGTCTTGTCTTCAGGAAGCTGGCTGCAGCTATTTACATAGATAGATTGCAAATCTCGTTCTCCAATGAGGGTGACTCCATCCTTGCCCACGCTACCCCCCTCTCTACGTGGGCTGGCTAGTTTAAAGGTGTACTGGAAGGACGGCTCGTTGACACAGCTGGGGATTGGGAGGCATTGGGACATTCATGCCTGAAGTGGCCAGGCCTGAAGCAGGTGAGACACAACCTATGAAACCTGCAGTGTGCATTGGTTGTGTGATCCCCAGAGCTACATACTCTACACAGAGAACTCTGCTGATTCTGTGAGCGGGTGTTCTGACGAGGACCCCTCTGACCAGTGGCAAGAGAAGCAGTACACATAGAGAGGACTCTGTCAAACATAGCGACCACCTGCTGAGGACCAAGCTCAGCACCAGAGGGATTGGCAGTGACGGGAGCAGGGAGAGTAGCCGGGGCAGGATAGAGGGGGGGCATAGGAGGGGACTGGGGTTGGCTCATTGTCATGTGGGCTGACTGAGGCTGGCAATGGGCAGAAACGGGAGTGACAGTAGACACAGGATGAGGCAGTGATTGGTATATCACTGCAGGGGCCTGGAGTGGTTCACTATACTGGGGATGAGGAGAGGACACAGCCACAGAGCTCTGGCTGCACAATGACACATTCACTACATGCTGGGCATGAGCTGCATTTCTTCTCAGATTCGCCATGTGACTATCCAGCCTCTCCTGAACCTCTGCCGCGGTCCACAGTTCAGGGGACTTCAACTTAAACGACATGGCGAGACCGGGGTCAGAGCAGTGGGTAATAATCATGACCACCTCAGTACTGGGGTCCTCAATGCCCTTACCACGTCTACGGAGGCACTCATCGGCGACATCAATAGCCCTGTTAAGTCGGATCCAGTAATCCATCATGTCCTCACCAGCCCTCGGGGCAGTGCTGTAAAAGTCTTTCATAGGGAGGCTGGAGAACGTAAGCTCACTGAAGTTGCGCTTAAGTATGTCAAATACAGCTGTTGGGAATTCACTAGAGCCTAACTCAGGGCAGCTGCGAAGAGACACCTTCACCACATCCCTTGCTTTACCAGTCAGTCTTGCCATAATTAGATCAACCCTCTCAGTGTGTGTATTACACTTCACTCTACTCAGATAACACTTCATCATGTCCTCCCATTTATGAATGGAGAATGTATCTGTGTGGTCACCCCTGAAGAATGGTGGAGCTTTAGGGTCTGACTGCACAATCACCCTCAGCTGGGATGGATCAGTATGGCCAAGGGACTGGTGGCTCGGAGATTGGGGCAGAGCACTACTGGGCTGGTGCATGGTGTTCAGGCTGGCTACAATGTTATCGCCTATCTGTTTGGCCAAATCAGATATTAGGCCACCCAATGACTCTATGGTGACAACCTGGGCGGGCTGAGGGGCTGTGCGTGCCATGGGTGTAGAACTGGCGGCGGGACCTACCGGTAAACTAAACCCTGACTGGTCAACAGTGCACTCTTGATTACCAGGGGCTACTGGCCTACCCCTCCCATAGCCAAATGGAGTGACCCTCTGGCCCCTCCCCAACCCAAAAGTGACATCACGGTCAACAGGGCTCTGACCAGCCAAAACATTTGCACTGAAAGAATCCCCACTGAACATTTCAGATTGAGAAATGTAACGTCCCCTAACAGAGAAAATAATATTCCTGGGGACTAAAACACAAACCTGCACAATTCACAAAATGAAATTACAAAGAAAACACCTCTACAAGTACAAAGACCCTCCCAATATACACAGTAAGAGAGACTAATAAAAATGTGGCAATACACTCCCAAATAATAACATCAATTTAAAACAGAAGGCATAAAGAGAACAAACTTTTTTTTTTTTTACACCCAACTATCGCAAAATAGCGTGGCTACTGTGTACCTCACGCACATTTAGCGCTTTTAAGACAAGGGCGCAGGGCAGACAGCAGCGCACGCGCAGAGGAGACGATGGAGGCGGGGACGAGGAGCAGGGCAGACAGCGTCAGACAGCGGCAGGCAGGCACACCTCGGCGACCAGGCGAGCGATGATGGTCGGCGATCCGACGGGTCAAACGGCACCAAGTGTGACCGGCTGAATCTGCGTTGTGTAGTTTCTTTTAAATGATAGACGTGACCCAGGATCTCAATCTGGACTCGGAAACTCCGACGTCCATTTATTAATTGCCGCTGAAGATCAAAATATAACAATAGCTCCTTTAGTAACGTGCCCTTTACACAATCCTCCAACTCCTCTTCCCTAGGGAATCATTACAAAAGGGGTACATCATAATAATAAAAACAGTTGAAATCAAAGAAATAAAAGACATACCTGAAGATCAAAATATAACAATAGCTCCTTTAGTAACGTGCCCTTTACACAATCCTCCAACTCCTACGACACACACAGAGGGGGGGGGGGAAAGTACTAGCATGATTACACGAGATCACGAGGTCAGGTGCGAGCTAGCATGTTGTAATATAATATAAAGTTCTTCACCACACTAATCTATGCATTAATATTTACATTATACTTCCATTAAACAATGTACAGTCAAAATAATTTATATAAAGAATGGTAAACTATAAGATGGTTAAGGATTTGATCACAAAATGGGGAGAAATAAATGCACACACCTCTTCCCTAGGGAATCATTACAAAAGGGCAGAGGGCAGGGGGGATGGTAAACTCATGGGGTTCTCAGAAATGTGGGCGGGAGTACAGAAGGAGGTGGAGCTAAATCAGAGAACAAAATCAAATAAAAAGGGCACATAAGGCTGCTGAAAAGCTAAACTTCAGGTGATAAAACTGTTGTGTAATTATAATTAAGGGGATATTACACCCTGTTACATATACATAGTGACCAGGTTGTTCCATCAATTGATATTTTCTTCCAAGATGATAATGGTTGGATTCTTCAGGCTCACATTGTGAAAAAAGAGTTGAACATGAGACATAATTTGCACACATGAAGTGACCACAGAGTCCAGGCCTTAACCCCATTGAGAATCTTAGGGATGTGTAAAACAGTGGTCTGACTCTTCCATCATCAATACAAGATTGTATTGATGATGGAGTGAGGAGTGAAGAGTCAGACCACTCTCCAGCACAAGATTCTCAATAGGGTTAAGGTCTGGACTCTTTCACCACTCAACCTCTCTTTCACAATGTGTGTCCGATGAATCCTGCCATGGGTATCTTGGAATATGCCTGTGCCATAAGGGAAGAAATAATCCATTGATTAAATAACTTGTCATTCAGTATGTTCTGGTGGTCATTGGTTTTTACTTGTGTAAAGAGAACACCTTATTTTTGTTTGTAAGCGTTGGGGAAATTATCAATGCTAATGGCTTGTCCTCTGTCACCATGTACAAACGCTCGTACAACAAAAGGTCGAAGACCTGGAGTGCAAGTACAGTAAAGGAGAAAAAAAACTGTACTCCTACATGTCCGACATCCAGGAGGCTGAGAAGTGGAACAGGCCTTCCTCACAACAACATCATTATGAGGCCCGATGACCCAAGACGCCTCGGCCTGCCTGCTCCAGTACAGCCATCACCCACATCTGAACTTGTGCGAATACAAGTAGTGATGGCGAGACGAAGCTTCATGAACCGTTGAAGCCTTTCGGCCAGATGTGTTGAAAAGTGGTTCATTTCTCGAGGCTTCGAGTGCACGCTAGTGACACCTACAGGGCAATAAAAATACAATATGCTGAAAACCTGCACCAAAACAATAGCATCAGAATGTGTTATGTGGTCTGCGAATGCTTTTATGTTAATGTAAATTAGCGGAAAAAGACAACTTCGTCTTTCTGTGATATTTCTAACAGAAAGTCAAAAATTAAAAAAAAT
>JAXIVH010001394.1:5000-20000 GCA_036785325.1 Urophycis tenuis | reverse complement strand
GTTCTCGGCGGAGCAGGCCGGCGCAGAGGGCGCCGTCGCCCAGCGAGCAGGGCACGGGGGCCTGGCAGGAGGCCCGCTGGCGGGGCGGGTGGGGGTGCGGCCGGGGGCAGGAGCAGCCGCGGCCGGCCTCGCTGTACACCCCCACCTGGTCGTTCTCGCTGCAGTACAGGAGGGACAGCACCAGGTTCAGCCAGTAACGCAGAGGCCTGCAGGGGGAGGAGTGGGGGGGGGGGGGGGGGGGGGGGGGGAGACAGACGAAACACAAGACAGTCTCTGTGAGTCGGGGTGTTGACACACGACCAGGTGCTGCACGGTGAGGGGGCGTCACCGCCCCGCCGACAGGCTGCCGGGTCCGAGCCGAGTGTTTACTGTCACACCTTGTGGCAAAATCTCTGCTTCCCCTCCCAGTGTGTGGAGTCCTCAGACAGACAGACAGACGTACTTTAATAATCCCTTTCTCCCTCCGGGGAGACACCAGCACCAGGCGGGTCCACGAGAAGCAAGCGAGACTCTGAATTAAAACCCGTCTCTAGCGCACCTTGTAGCAGTCAACAAGAGGTGAGAGTAACAGTACAAACACACAGTTACATCGGGTCAAAGAAATGTTTCACTCTGAGGACGTCGACGTCTTCATCGATGGCAGAATGACACGTGCTACCGATGTGACCGTCAGCAGACTCTGATTTCCGGGTACCGTTGCACAACACCCGCGCGCACACAGACACCTGAACACTATACCAAGTAGCTGTGGTGACGTGAACACCTGCACAAAGTGGGCAGGCTGGTGTGCAGGGGGATATTTGTGTTGCTTGGCAACAGCCCAGTCCCAGTCCAGGGGTGGACGTGGACCGAGTGATGGAGCGAATGATTTCATAAACAATAAGCAAAGCAATAATAATCTGTTGTTGCTCATTGCTATGAGCACCATTACTAATAAATGGCGCTTGCAGAACGGCGGTTTAAAAGTAATGCAACACTCTTCTGTTGACAGCTTAGAGGTCCTACTGTTGTGCCGCACATCAGAACACTGATGCTCAGTGGCTTAAATATGCAATTCCTTAATGTTGCTAATTAACTACAAATGCAGCCTCGATGTGTACAATAAATACCATTCTTCGAACAATATTCTTTCAGGTTTTCTTAAGCCATGGCTCATTAACATGTCATGTCAAGACGTGTGTCCGAATTCACTGAAGGGCACTTAAGATAAATGCCTCTGCTCAATTACTTGATGGTAGGAAATACAGTGCAGATACTCATCTTTGCCGGCTATATTTGCTTATGCAAATGTAAGATTGTTGAGTCCAAAAACATTTATATTTCTATTCCCAAACTTTATCTGTCAGAGTGCGATGAAAGTAGACTTTCTAGTTTGCCAGACTCATTAGCTCAGCTGTTGTTGCAGAACCCAAATAAGATTACAAAAAAAACGTTTTTATCTTCTGAATTCTCCTTGAGTGACACAGATGGGTTGATGTTTAGTGCATGAGCTTCTGCACACTCACACACACACGCACAGACGCACACACACATGCACAGACGCACACACAGACGCACACAACCACACACACACACACGCACACACACACACACACACACGCACACACACACACACAGACGCACACACCCACACACGCACACACACACACACACACACACACACACACACACACACACGCACAGACGCACACACACACATGCACAGACGCACACACAGACGCACACACCCACACACACACACACACACACACACCCACACACACACACACACACACACACACTGCCTCCTCTGCTTTTTCTTGTTTGTACTGTGCTTGCTTTGTTCATTGCTTTCTAAATATGCTTTGTCTGTTGTCTATCTGATATTTTATAAATAAGCAACTAAATGATAACATGATTTCAGTGCAAATAAACACAGACCAGAATGTGTAACAATACAAGAAAAAAGATTCCATCCATCAAAACTGCTATCAAGGTCCCTGAGTAATTTAAATGATATAAACGGTATATTTAGGATGGCGATTGCGTCGTGGACTGGAATAATTCCTGCCTTTCTCCCCTCCACTGTTTCTGCTCCAGAACAGAATAATGATGAACCGGTGGAAGCCGACTGTCCAGAAACGGTTGAATGTGCTGGAGAGCCTCCAGCTAAGTGGCGGTTTATAGTTAAAAATTAATGAATAAATAAGAACATTTGACTCAGGCCGGCTTTAAAATATGAAAATCTGTATCGACTGTTTGGGTGGAGCGTGCTGCAGGGTGCAGCTGCACCCACAAGCCTCCACTCTCAGGCCTGCAGAGTCCTTGTTGTGTCAGAGCAGCTCACCCTCTGTGTTCCACCTCCACACCATCCAGCCGGTGGAGTCTTCAGGTGCTCTCTAATCAGCACGTTTAGTTTCAGAGAGGGGGGGGGTTACTGGTCAGGTTTTTGGACAACACTACCCTCAAGCTATCGAAAGACAAGGAGTTGACTGACCACAACAAAGCATCAGAACAACATATTTATCTATTTATTTGCTCATCGACTGCATTATTTTATTTCTCAATGAGTCGAGACTCACTCACACAGAAAATGCGTTTGACTGACATTAAGCAGTATCGCCTGTCTTCGTGACTACATTCACTTTGACTTGATGTTCACAGACCAGGATGTGTTGTCCATTCCCATCCTCTCTCTCTCTCTCTCTCTCTCTCTCTCTCTGACTCACTCCCACTCTCTCTCTCAAGCTCATTTGCTCACACTCTATCGATCTCTCTCACTCTCCCTCTCAAGCTCACTCTCTTTCACTTTCTCTCACACTCAAGCTCACTCTCCCTCCCACTCTCTCACTCTCTCTCTCACTCTATCTCCCTCTCTCTCTCAAGCTCACTCTCTTTCACTCCCACTCTCTCACTCTCACTCCACTCTCTCTCTCTCAAGCTCATTCTCTCACACCCTATCTATCTCTCTTACTCTCTCTCAAGCTCATTCTCTCACACTATCTCTCAAGCTCACTCTCTTCAGTTACTCTCACACTCAAGCTCACTCTCATTCCCTCTCTCTCCTCTCTCTCTCTCTCTCTCTCTCTCTCTCTCTCTCTCTCTCTCTCTCTCTCTCTCTCTCTTCTCTCTCTCTCCTCTCTCTCTCTCTCTCTCTCTCTCTCTCTCTCTCTCTCTCTCTGTGCGTGTCTTACCTCTCCCTCTGGGTGACTATCCGGGGCTGCTTGCGGCACCTCCTGCTGAGGCTGAAGATCTTGGTGGCGGTGCGTCGTGCCTTGCTGAGGAGCTGCTGGCTGCTGGCCGTGAGGAGCCTGTAGCGCTGCAGCAGGCCTGCGTCGGCCCTCCACAGCTGCTCCACCGCCGAGGCGTTCACAGCGTGATGGGAGGGCAGGTTCCCCACAAAGCTCTGGAACTCCTCTGGTGTCATGGAGGGGGGAGGAGGGGGAGGGAGGGAGGGGGAGGGGGGAACATGAATAAGTAAAGTTTGCTTCTGGCGAAGAGCTGCGCTGAGTGTTATCCAAAAACCTGTCAATGTCTTTGTTTGTTTGTTTGTCCCAGAAAAAACTAAATAGGATCAATACGATGAATAAACAATCGCAACATGCCATCAACATTTTTATTTATTTTTTATTTTTTCAATTTCTAGGTTTGCCGATTTCCATCTGGAAGGAGAGAACAAAGCTTTGCAGGGTTTCACTCCTGGCAGGAGATGTTCACAACCAAGAAGAGATGAGAGACTCTCACACCATCAAAGCGACAGGGCTGACTGTGCTCATATGTCAGAAGACAGAGAAGATGTCCAGGCTTCTGATGTGCAAGTGTCAAGGAAGGTGCCTTAATTGGGACATAACCCTGAACGTGTTACAGACCAATTTACTAACAGAAGGGCTGACTTCACGACTTTCTAAATGTTATTACAATTAACATGACAGGGTGGCATTTAAACCGTATCATATTCTCCAAACCTGCCAAAACTTGTGACACGCCATATTGGTCTCCACCACCATTTGTCCACGCGTCCTCGTGTTCAGTGTTCAGTTTGCAACCGAAGCCAAAACAACACTTGTAATAAGTCTGTGCACCAAAGCAACTCAAAGCCATTTATGTATTTTTTCTTATAAAGCGCGCTAGAGGTATTAGCTCTACCCCCTGCCTCTACCTCTACACACTTGACGACTAATGACATAAAAAAGTATACCAACCCTGTGCTACTCTGCATTCAGGGTTCTTGTGCTTTTATTGTATGCATAAACAGTTTCCGGCCACACGTCCGAGTCCCACTGACACCCCCCACCAGCCACCCACCAGATTGCTGGAACTCCAGGTTGCTGAGGACCCAGGTGTCTCTGATCCTCCGCAGGCCGGCCTCCAGGGCCTCCAGGTCCGCCAGGGGACAGTTGCACTGGGGGAAGGCAGCGCTGCACTGGCACCAGCAGTCACCCGCCTGGCACACAAACTGGCCTCGGGACTTACAGCCGATGTAGTCCAGGGCCGCCTGGACGAAGCGGCCTCTCAGGTAGGGCGGCAGGACCACCTGCATCCCTGAGAGAGAGGCGTTCACCTGGACTGTTGTCGCAGTCAAATTCAACCTTTTTGTGCAAAATGTGTCAATATGATGGATGCCATTGACCGATTCAGCATCCTTGTGTGATAGACGTGAACAATTGCGTATCGTCTGCATAACTGCAATATCTGTGATGCACGTTTTTGATCATTTTTCCCAGTTTCATCCTACGTGTACGTCTGCGGACATTGGGAACCGAACCCACAACCTTTCGGCTGGGAATCGACCTCCCTTGCCACTACACTGAATTCATTTTCAGAGATGGACCGTAGCTTAAGGTTCAGGTCTGTCCTGGTGGGAAAGAACAAACGTTGATATAGCCTTTGTTAGTTAGCGCTTTATGCATAGGAGAGACAATGACGACTAATGTGACAAGACGTATATAATACAAATGTAAAAATGCAGTGCAAACATAAAGATAACAATTTTATTTATACATCGAAAGCCTGTAGAGACTAAAGATAAAAACAAACTTAGATGCATTTTTATTGTATAGCGCAAAAATGTGTACCTTATACAAAAAGTAAAATAATATTACAGTGCTGCAATGACTTTCTGCACCGCCATAAATAAAACAGCATCACTGTTGTTTTGACAACTCTGGTGTATCTATATCTCATTGCCAAACATAGAGGCTCTGAGGGACTCTTTGTGACCACAGTCCTTTATGTGAACAAGAGGGGGTTTTGTTATTCTTTTGCCACAAAGGCTGCCACAAGTAAATTGACTGTGTGCGTGTGTGTGTGACTCTCTTGCACTTTAGAACGTGAAGTGTACCTTGAAGCAGAACCTTGTTCTCCGGACTGTGTACCAGCACTGAGCTCACGGTATCCAGGTTGTCATAGTTACTGCATCCAAGTGGCCCCGTTCTTGTTTCGGTCACCTGAGAGCAAAATATATCAGATGGATTGTAATCGTTTCACTGCTGCCAGCTGTTGCATATCGCTGCGTTGCATATCGCATCCACACATGTGGAACAAATTCACCGCAAATGCAAAGCCAAGAGTCAAGAGTCAAAACAGAGTATTTATGACAGATATAAACATGGATCCTTAGATCTCTACAGCATATATACAGATCTCAATGGCAATGTACATGAAATGATCCCTCCAAACATTTAGCTGTTACCATCTCATCAAACGACGTGTGCATCAGGAAAGAACAAATCATAACGGTCTGAACGAGGACGCCTGCCAAAGCAATTAAATGATACGGGTTCGATTCAAATGTTAATGCAATGTAATGCAATCATTGCCAATACTCAGCAGCTGTGGTATTAAAAATTCTTGTGTGCCGAGATGGATTCATTTGGTCTGATCTCGACTTAAAACAAAGTCTACATCCACAACTTTAAGTATCTTCACTGATTTCACTTTTCAGCTGATCATGGTTCACTGAATCATCAGCTACGTCGCTGGTGGTCGCATCACATTAATGGATACAAATCCTTTTATTTTACTCTTCCCTCTCCAATCATTTTAAACTCCATCCTTAAACACACACATGTGTGCACATGCTCAGACACACACACATGCACACGCGCACACACGCACGCACACGCAAACGCACACACACACACACACACACACACACACACACACACACACACACACACACACACACACACAGCCAAACAGCTAATGACTGGAAGCCAAGCTCACTCAAAAATTAATGGAATAATATTACAAATCCATCATTTTGATGCATGGCCCTAAACTGTAGGAACACACTCTTGGCTTGGCGAGAACACTTGTCCCTATCAGTGGCTATTTAGTACAGCATCCAGGTATTCCCCCTCAAAGTGACTAATGTGTGCACTCTAATACGGGTGTCGAGCGATAAAAGAGATGATATAGGACGAGCAAACAACTTTTCTGTTCCACTTATCTCCCTGCTTCCTTTCTCACCGGCTTACTCTGCCCTCCTCACTCTGCAGCTCATAAAGTCGGGCCAGTGGACTTCCAGCATGTCCACCGCACCCTGTGTCTGGTGTTATTGAGCAGAACCTTTGTTTCAATAGTCTGCATGAGAAGTGGCGGGGAGATATGAAGATAGGGAACATTATATTGTTATTAAGCCTTGGGGTGCAGGAGCACAAAATGACTGCGACACATTATGAACAAAGGTGCAGCTGGAGGCGCGGGTCTGTATTTTTTAATTTAAGATTAAAAATCGTTATTTTTCTGCACAACTCTACTGTGGAAAATATATAGCACATGGCTTACAAGTATTTCCACACATGCATTTATTATTTAGTGGTCTTTTCCTCGTATTTTGCTCAATGGGCCCCACAGGTAGAGAGCAGACATTGGGTCATCCCTGTACCGACTGGGAGTCCGTCTCACCAGCAAATGAACACAATCTGAAAAAACCTCAGTGTTTTCACGTCCGACAACTAACATACTCGGGCATGCTCTGCAGCAAGAGCACTGTCTGGAACAATCAGCGCAAAGGACCACACACACACACACTCGCGTTCCCCTTCTCCCTGCCCCCTGTTCTCCTGCAGCCGCGTGTCTGCAACGTACCCGTATGGCGGTGGAGGCGATCTGGAGGTGGTGGAGCCTGCGCAGGGTGCTCTCCCTGTCCGTGAAGTAGGAGGCCGCCAGCTGATACAAGGTCTCCAGGGTAACGGGGCCCGTGGCGTTGGCCCCGCCCCCGCCACCGCCGCCGCCGCCGCCCTCACTCCCGGCCAGCGAAGGCTCCTGGCTCAGCTTCCTCTTGTCCACGAATATGGTCAGAGACTCCTCGCCTAGGTGGGCGTCAGCGGGCAGAGAGGCAGGACCGTCACGGCCCGGTTAGCACGCCGCCGCGAGTTAGCGGAGAGCTCGCGAAGAGCTGAAGTGGTGCAGTGGGACTTTGGCGGCGGCGTGTGATTAGACGGTTCCAATCAGTCAAACTCCTCAGGAATAATGAGATGACTTAGGGCAGATAATCAGGCTCTCTTAAATAATCTTGTACTTGTCGCTTAATAATTAATTGTGAAAGGCGACATAGCCCCCCGGGACTCCGTTAAGACCCACGAGAGAAGACTGAGTATCAAGGCGGGATGGAGAATTCCGTAGTCACTGCGACGTTTAAATGAGTTGCTTAAAATGTGCATTGTTGATATCGAAATGAGCTCAAAATGATCCCCTTAATCCTCAATGGTAAGATAATGGCCTGTGAGATTTTTTAATTAGGTAACGGAAGTTACTGGATTTCATCGACCGCCTTGAGTTAACCTTTATCTGGTCTGTCTAAGTGGCGATACAAGTAATTGTTGACTGGAAACAATGATTGATTTGTACCACTTGTGTGACACACACACACATACACAAGCACAAAGAAATACACACACCCGCAAAGAAATACACATGCACACACACACACACACAAGCACAAAGAAATACACACACAAACACACACACGCAAAGAAATACACATGCACACAGACACACACGCATGCAAAGATACACACACATACAAAAATGCAGACACACACATACATACATACATACTGTACATACATACATAAATACATGCATACACGCACACATGCACACACACACATACACACACACACACACATACATATATACATACATACATACATGCACACACACATACGTACATACGTACACACATACACACATACATACACACAGTGTTTCCCACACATTGACGAGACTATGGCGCACCGCCATAGTCTAATTTCGGCCGCCATAGTTTCAATATCCGCCCGGACCAGAACTAGTGAGCAGAGCTGAGCGGTGTGAATATTCCGCTCCTCTCTCAGACGGCTGTTCTGTCGGCCGCTCCTCGCTCTAAATCGCGTCCGACCGCTCCGCTCATTTTCGCTCCGCGCTCCACTTAAAAATCATGCCGCTCCACTGAAATCGCTCCACGCTCGCTCCAATTTAAATGAGGGAGAAATAATCTACTACGAATTGCCACCTTAAACAGAAAACGTACATCCTAAAGAACTAAGAGCAACAGCAATATAGTTCAGTCATAGAACATTTATTTTAATAGATAGACAAATGCAACAAGAAGACACACGTTTGGATTTGGGCATGCCTCAGACTCGTGGTGTGAGCGGTATCGGAGCGACACTGGAGCGGAACAGAGCGGCCGCTCCAGCGTCTAAATAAAAAAAGCGCTCCGCTCCGCTCACTAGCTCTGGCGTACTCATTTGACCAAGGCAAATAAACTTCACTAGCAGCTCAATAATATGCCTACACAGGTGGGCTGCAGCGTTTAATATAAGGGGAAATCCTCGCGGCTGGATTGGCTCCCGAACGTTCGGTTCCCCCCATCGCCATGGCAAGGCGTCCTCGCGACCCCCCGCCCCCCCAGCTGTGCGCTTGACAGTTCACTAGTAGTATAAAGGCTCAGCACTGTGTTTTAGTCATTTTTGAATAAATGCTTTCTGAAAACTCCTCAACCCCATTTAGTCTGACACATTGTATCATCAACATTCATATCAGTACCAGCAGTTTGTAAGTAATTTGTCAGTAATTGATATGTCATAAATTGGTTCTCAAAATTCACCAGATTGATGCCTTTAAATTAAATCTACTGATTTTTTTCTCCCGGGGGGGGCATGCCCCCGGACCCCCCTAGAGGATTGCGAGCCCCCCACTATAGTCTACAAAAATCCTGTGGGAAACACTGCATACACACACACACACACACACATACATACACACATACACACACACATACATACATACATACATACACACATACATACATACATACATACATACACACATACATACATACATACATACATACATACATACATACATACAGTACATACATAAATAGATACAGTACATACATACATAAACACATACATACATACATACATACATACATACATACATACATACATACATACATACAGTACATACATACATACATACATACACACATAGACACACACACACACACACACAGAGTGTGAGTGCTGCGTACCTCCCAGGGTGGCAGACAGGACGATGTGGGTGCCGTACTTCCTGATGATGTTCTCCGTGATGGTGTGGAGGCTGGGCCTCCGACCCAGCCGACGGATGGCCTGCGCAAACTCAGGGTCAAGGGGCGGAGCCAAGCCCTCTCGGCTCCCGAACCCACCGGGCTTCTCCACCGCCAGACTGTTGACCTTCCATCGACCAAACTCCCTGCGAAGGAGACACAGGCGGAAGGCATCACACACACACACACAGACACACACACACACATGCATACACAAACAGACACACACACACACACACACACACACACACAGACACACACACACATGCATACACAAACAGACACACACACACACACACACACACACACACACACATACACACAAAGACACACATATACGCACACCCACACACGCACACACAAACACACACACACACACGGATGCACCCACACATGCATACACACACACACGCATACACACACACACACACAGGCATACACACACGCATACACACACACATAACACACACACACACACACACACGCACGCGTCAGCATGCAAATGAGCACACGAGCGAAACACTGACTTGAAGGAGACGTACGCACACCCACACACATACGCACACACACATGTACGCACACACACACACACACACACACAAACACACACACACATGCACGCACGCACACATGCGCGCGCACACACATGTACACAAACACACACATGCACACACACACATATGCACACATACACACACCCATACACACACAGACGCACGCGCGCACGCACACACATACGTGCGCACACATGCACACACACACACATACACACACACACACTCGTCAGCATGCAAATGAGCACACATGAGTGAAACACTGACTTGAAGGAGACTTTTGATTTATGTTTTATATAAATAGTGCCACAGGCAGTGGAACCTTCCACATCTGCTAATGTCCCGCGCTGATGTTAAGCAAGCGGGTGAAAATGACATCATTTCCTGTTTGTCAGTCTTGTCTCCCAAGGGGGTCCTGTGTTCTCCTGATGCACAGGGGGGAGTCTGTAGAACCTGGTGGGTTCAAATCAGATATCCACGCCTTGATCTCATCGGCAATCGAAATGTTGTTGTTTTTTCTACGTGAACATTTAAATGAACATTTTGCGTACGCAATTCTTGGAATGCGTGACTGGAATGCAAAGATCTACCAGTATGCTCCAATAAACCAGGACCGCATTCACACGCCGCCGCACCAAACGGCCTCCTCTGGAGATGGAGCTCCAGAGTCCGACTCACCCGCTGCACCTGAACGGCAGCGGAATGGAGCGGCAGTCGCTCAGTTAGTAGAGCGGGTGGACAGAGCGGGTCGTCCACTCACCGTAGGGTCGGCGGTTCGATCCCCGTGATCCCCCCTCCTCCTCCAACTGTCCACATGTCGAACCCCACAAATCTACTGATTGTAAGTCGCGTTGGACAAAAGCGTCTGCTAAATGCCCCCTTTTACCCTTTTGAACGGGCCAGAATGTGTCTTCAGCTCATTGTTATCTTCACGACGTCAGGGTTGGGATCGCCTTGCGTTTAACAGATTCAACCGGCTCACGTTGTGATCTGGGGATACATCGGGCCGTTCAGAGAGCGGGAACTACTGAGGTCTTCAAGACCTCAGTAATCGGGGCGCTCTCTAAACGGCCCGTTTAACTACTGATGGACAATCAACTACTGATGTCTTCAAGAGTCCCTGAAGGAGCCAACACTCTGATCTGTGTTCTACTGCACAGAAAAATACAGGCAATGTATAATTTTTCATAGTCATATACAGACAGAAATACTTGTGATACCAGAGGGAAATTGCTTAATATATAACATATATTATGCAATGTCCCTCAGGGATCATTAAAGTATGTCTTTCTGTCTGTCTGTCTGTCTGTCTGTCTGTCATATATATAATATTACAATATATATATGTTATATATAGTCATATTAAGATAAATAGAATGAGAAAATGTTTACTTTTTTTTTACTTGGGTAACGTTTTCTGTCAGTGTCCTTGTTACCGTGTAATTACACACATTGCACTAAGCGACGTCACAATCTGTCACAACAACACGCACAAAACAACCGAGACAATGTCGAGGAACAGCCTGCCGCTAACCTGCGTTCCCTCTGCGCCATCGGCGGCTCTCCCTGAGTGTCCGCTGCACGACAAATACAATAAAAGCTGATCTTTCTCCCCCATTTGTGTGTCTTCCTGAGAGGCGCGGGGAACAGGGACACACGTGAGCCCAGCGCTGAATCAAAACAACCACATGACAGTTTACTGTACGCCCGGTGGTGACGTGTGGCCCGACCATCCAACTGATTCATCACCGCAGGGAATGACAGGCCACAGCCACATTAACTACCTTGAACACTGTGCTCTGTCCAGCCAATAAGAGCTTATTATAAGGTTATTATGATTTTCTAATAGAAAACGATATAGTACATTGTGTTCAAAGTAATCTAACTGCAATTACTGCTGTCATTTAATTATCTGACTAAGCCGTGTGACTTGTCGTGATCTCAGATGTAGGTCAGGTGCCACCATGGGGGACACAGGCTGGCAGTCGCTCAGTGGGTAGAGCGGCTGGACAGAGCGGGTCATCCACTAACTGTATGATAGTGAGGAGATTGTTGTTGATGCCGAAGAACAAGAAGTGCCAGGAACTCTAGATAGTTTAAGCTGAAGTTGTTTATTGGTCTCATAGGCCTACGAGGAGAAGCAGTGGATTTCATCAAGCAAGAGATTTGTGCGTGAATCTTCCTCAGTTGCTTCTTCCTGCTCCCGGAGACACAGTGTATTATATACAAGTCCAAAATCAGAACAGCATGACAGGAGTGTCCCATTCTGATTGGCTTATAATGTATAAAGATTACATGTTACTAAACAGATTTGACATGGCGTAGGTGTATCCTTCAATCACTTTATGTTATGTCTCCAAGTTCCAGAGAGCCACTGACTTAAAGTCGCCTAGAGGAATACAATCTTCACTATGTCCTTCTTCAGAACGTCAGATCAACCTTACCGTACCATTGCTAGATAATATTTTTCCTAACACCGTAGGGTCGGCGGTTCAATCCCCTCGATCCCCCTCCTCCTTCAAAACTGTCCACATGTCGAGCCACACAAATGACCTGATTGTAAGATGCTTTGGAGGAGAGCGTCTGCCAAATGCCCCCTTTACCCAGCGTGCACGTCCTCATCCTGCCCTTGGGAGGAAGTCGCCTTTTTGCACCTTCCTAAGTGACACTGGTGTAAAACGTGACCACGACTCGTGAACTAAGCCGTCTCCTGAAGCCTGGTGTGACCTCAGCCGTGTCACCATTCTGCCTGTGAGATGTTCTCACACACAAACGCTGTCTTCAGACCTCTGGGAGCCATTACGGGAACATTGTGGGTCCACTTCGCTCTCTGCCTCTCTTTTTTTCTCTAATGTATCTCTCTGTCTTTCGCTCTGAGTGCCTCTGTTTCTTTCTCGCTGACTCTCATTCTCTCTCTCTCAATGCATCTCTCCATCCTTGTTTCTGCTCTGTATCTCTCTCATCCACATACTCTTGTCATTGATACAAAATCCTGTGCCGATACACACTCTGAATCTATGGCTACCCCCCCCCCCCCCCCCCCCCACACACACACACACACACAAACACACACGCACACACCAACGTCCTCATGGGATGCAATCAAACCACTGGCACGAGACAAAAAAAAAATCAAAAACATCAGCAGGAAAATAATTGGGGAGAATCAGGAGGAGGAGAGCCGGTGAGTTTGTCGCTCGTCGTCCAGACCGCCCCGATCATCAAACAGAGCAGACGGCCGGCCGGAGGGGGGCGGACGGAGAGAGGGAGACGACACACCGGCCATGAGGGTGCTGGAGCCTGCAGCTCCGTCGCCAGCGTGGTCCTGATGAAAGGCACGGTGCTCCCGCGGGGGGACAGGGGTGAGGGTGTAATCAGCCGCTGATGCCGTGCCACCGGGGCCACGGGGAGGCCTGCTGTCTCTGATGGTGGCCATCACCATCCACTTCCTGTGTCTTTGTAGTTCCATTAGCGTGTCACGTCACCATCCACCGCCTGTTCCCATCTCGGTTCATTATGGTAGACATCCATATCCCCCGCCTCCTGTTCCTCTGTTGGTTCACTGCGATGTCCATCACTGGCCACTTCCTGTTTATTCATTGGTCCATCACGATTCACTTTGCTGCGTCTCTATTGGCCCATCACGACTTGCTTCCTGCTTCTCTATTGGTCAATCATAATGTCCATCATGATCCCCTTCCTACTTTTATATCGTAGACCGTAGTGTCAATATGAAGCTTAAATATAATCCATGGGGCAAAAATACATATGCAGCACAGATAAATGTGCAATAGGTTTTATCCAACGGAGGGAAGTTCTCTCAAACGTCGTTACGACCCTATTTAAGTTTTCCTAACAAAAATAAATGTGTTTATACCACTCCAACATGAAGCCTTATCTTCCTGTTATTAAACAGCTAGCGCAGCAAACGAGAGAGTCGCAGAGGGCGTGATTGCTGTGGCTTTATTGTATTCCTCGCCTCTCGGAACGATTCTGTGAGGAGGAAGCAATCTTTTTTTTTATTATTATTTTATTACTCTATGTTCCCCTCCGTTTCTGGCTGAAGGTGCAAGCACAGCAGCAGAGGAAGGAGAATATTAAGTTAGCCCAGGCCTGTCGCCGTGCTGCACTCATTGTACATTTCACTTTCATCGCAGAATGATTTGGTTAGGAGGTTGCAATCTATTTTTTATGAGGATGGATTCAAATTATTTGTTTAAATATATATATATATATATATATATATATATATATATATATATATATATATATATATATATATATTTATATATATTTATAGTCAATACAGTGACTTGAGCGGGGGGTGGGGGGGGGGCTGCATGCCTCGTCTCCTCAAAGCTATCGGCTTCACCAGAGCCAGTCCTGTTAATTGTTGACTCTTTACAGCCATGGCTCCTCCTCCCCCTCCTCGTCCTCTTCCTCCTCCAGCGTTCACACTGTAGTGATCGTTTGCCTCGAGATCCACCCACACGGTTTTCGTTTCGTGCCAGGGTCTTCAGCCGGCGTCTTTAACGTGATATGGTGTCTAATGTGATCCTCAACGCAGTATGTTCTGCCATCTTGTTCCTCTGATCTAGAAACTGTTTTTCTTGCCAGTCTCTGCCAAGCAGTTTGTGAACTTTCCGTTCCACTCTTCTCCGGGGGCCGGTGGCGTGCTCTTTGAGACGTGCGGGCTGCCCTTTCTGAGGCACTTCACTGCCAGGGCCCAGGGAGGCCGGCAGAGAGGGATGTGAGCGTGTGGATGTGTGGGTTTATGCAGCGGCAGATGCTGACGGCTGTGTCTGAGAGACGGTTAAGCTTCTCCGACACTTCAAGTGTAACGCCAAGGTGTGTGGATGTGCGTGTGGATGTGTGGATGGATGT
>JAXIVH010001394.1:0-2500 GCA_036785325.1 Urophycis tenuis | reverse complement strand
GGTATCTGTCCACGGACTCGGCGAACTCCGGAGACTGGTGAAAGGGACCTTTATCCGACAGCAGCCAGCCCGCGGAGCCGGGTGGGCCATCGCTGGTCCCGGCGGCCGCAGCAGCAGTCGTCCCCGCTCCCGCCGCCCCGACGCCGCTCCAGCAGCAGCAGCAGCAGCAGAGCCAGAGGCTGAGCGCCCCGGCTGTCCACGGTGGCGCCGGGGACAGCCGTCTAATAAGACCGATTCCCTGACCGCTCATACTTCACCCGCTGACACTTCATTCTCTCCCAACTTGAGCCGTGTTCTACAGGGGATAGGCCTACGCGGTCAGAAAAATATCACACGTTTTTTTTTTCTTTTTCCAGAGGTAGGCCTATACACGCTGAAGTAAAGAAAGCATGACAAGCATCGGAAAAGTATCCCCGTGCATGCCAACCATTATCGGTCAATGACACTTCTTTTCTAGGCTGTTATCACGGACTGTAAATTGGTTTATAATTTCAGTCGCGGTCAAACGTAAAATGAATGAAATGCGTACGTAAGTGGCACATTGTAACAGCGCGGGACGTGAACTTACCTGATGTTGTTTCAGCGGATCCCCTTTTAAACACGCGGATTCCGGGGCGCGCGCACCTGCTGCGACACGCCTCGGAGCAGCGCGAGCAAACCCGGACTCAGCGGCACGAGCCCCCAGCGCCACGAGCCCCCCAAACTACTGACCAGCGCCTTAACTTCAACGATCCAGACACGACCACGACGCACGAACAGTCCACCGAGCGACTTATTGCTTTTCTAGCATGGTATTCCACAAAGATTCTTCCGAAGTGATGTTGAGAAGAAATGAAAAGCGATATTTTAGGTCCATCTTGGTCAAACTACGGAGAGACGAATGTCCTCACTCGACTCTGCACTCGAGGGGTTACGGTATAACCGCCCGGTGTTCTTCTACAGACTCGACTGAAACGCGGAGACTTTTCTCACGTGCCCGCTCCGCTCCACCGTCAGGGTTCAACTGCTCCGCGCGGGCTCGAGCGAGCCGCGCTTCCGTCGCGCGAAGGAGGCGCGAGCGTTTCTCTTTTTTTTTTTTTTTGTCCGCTTCATGAGAGACGCGCGAGCCAGCGCTCTATGTCGAGGCTCGCGGGATCATAACTGAATGCAGTTTCCCGAGGAAGGTGCAGTTATCATAATGACCCCCAGGAAGACGGAGATGATCGGAGATGATGAGATCCATCTCTGGTCCTGTCTCCGTCCTCCTCGAAATCGCTGTGAGTCTGCCCCTCATTAGTGGCACGGGTTGTTGTTTTTTTTAAAGGCGTTTTCTTCTCAAGTATAATTTAATGGTAGCCTATATGGTCTTCTGTCCGTAGGCATGTAGGCTATATTGTTTTAACCATTATGTTAAGAATGATTAAGTTAAAAGGATGCATAATACTACTACTACTACGACTACTACTAGCCTACTACTACTACTAGGCCTACTACTACTACTACTACTACTACTACTACTACTACTAATAATAATAATAATAATCACTTAGTTCATTCTATTCAGTTAATTCAATTGAAACAGATGTGGATTAGATAAAAAATCCACATATGAAAAAAAGAGAGCTATGTCTACTTGAAGTGGACACACATTTGTATTTGAAAAGTGCTGTTAAACGTTGATGTTAAAAGTTTACACGACACATCTGTTAAATGTGCTACTGCTGAGTGTGTGTGTGTGTGTGTGTGTGCGTGCGTGCGTCCATGTGCATGTGCGTGTCTGTGTGTGTGTGCGCGTGCGCGTGTCTGTGTGTGCGTGTGTGTGTGTGTGTGTGTGTGCAGTGGGCTCCTGCTGACACTAAACCTGTGTGGGGGGTAAATTGTTGTTGTCACGTCACCCAATGTTGTGTTCAACGCTCATTTGACGACGGTTGTCATGGCGCGGGGGGCAGCGACCCCTCAACGCTCCAGCGAATCCCACCCCGTCATTCCGACGGAGGCGCCCGGCGCGGCTCCCCAGCCATGATGGCCAATCAATACGCTGCTGCCGCGCGTCGATTCTCCTCCTCTCTCTAAATGCTATTGAGCGCGTACTACTCTATAGCAGCCCCTCCCCACCCCCCCCGCCCCAATTCTCTGTAAAATGCAACGGTGGTTGTTATTTCAACCCAAAGGAATGTGACGGTTCCACTTGGGCAGCTGTTCCGTTTCAAAAGCACGTTAACTCCCACCTCCCTGATTGGAGGTGGGAGTCCGTCCGCAGAGACGTCAGATGTCAATGGCCCTCTCCGCCATTAACGTTACATTTACACTGAGTGCGTTCGACGTCATTTACCCCCTAAGAGACCCAGAACAAACTCATACCATAACGACTGGCTAATGGCCACCCCCCCCCCCCCCAACAACTTGACAGCAGCGTGCAGTTAGAAGCGTCAGCACACACAAAGGTTATGAGGATGTTTTGTTTTGGTTTGCGTTCTGATCTGTATGATAGTCCTCGCCAGACGTACAAAACATTTCAACC
>JAXIVH010001393.1:5000-24934 GCA_036785325.1 Urophycis tenuis | reverse complement strand
AAGTCGAACGAATGCACATTCGAAACAGTTGGAAAAAAAAAAAACCCTGAACAAATTTGTAAAAACACGCACGCAATCACGTCAAACATGAATGCAAAAGTCACCACAGTGAGGATGAAGGCATTTAATGACATTTAAGTATTAAATCCCTATTATTGCGGGTGGAATATCACAAACATCATCAGACATGCGGATTACAGATAAACTATGATTACAGATTACTAGCATGAGTCATGATAGCCTGACTTCAATGGCGGGGTACATAAATCTCAGCACTTTGAACAACATTGCTCCTTTGAGATGATCACAAAGCACTAGTAATCACAGTGATCCAACATGTCACTTCCTTAACAAACAGAAGAACTTTCCGACCGCTTCACTTCTGTTCATTTCCGCTCATTTCCGTGAAGAGCGTGTGTTGTGGCTTTTGCATTTTGTTGTGGGCTTTTGCATTCGTGTTGCGACTTTTGCATTCGTGTTTTCCGTATGTGCTCTTGTGTTTTGTCAAATTTGCAAAGCATTTTGAAGAAATGTGTTTGCCACTGCGTGGTGATCAACCTTCATGGAAGCTAAGCTCATTCCAATCAACACGCGTGAAGATACCAGCACCAGAACCCCAACGCTACTTTTTCTTGGTACTTTACGTTCCCTCATAACGAAAATGTAATTTCAGTGTAGAAATAAAGTCAAAACTTCTCCATTTCACCATTGTGATTTATTTTTGAACATTTTACACGCCAACACATGACACAAAAAACACCCTCCCTACCTCCCTCTCCACTCCCAAACACATCCCCCCCCCCCCCCCCCCCCCGGCCCCCGGCCCACCGCCACAGCGGGAGAAAGCTGTGGTGTGTGTCTCTGGGAGGAGGGACAGGCGGCGATGCCCTTCCTAAAACCTAGCAGTCGTAGCAGCAGGGTGACTCTGGTGGGGGGCAACGACGTCTTCTGGGGAGCCGCGGCCTACTGGTTAGGGCTTTGGACTTGTAACCGAAGCCCTAACCAGTAGGGTAGCCGGTTCGAACCCCGACCAGTACGAACGGCTGAAGTGCCCTTGAGCAAGGCACCTAACCCCTCACTGCCCCCCCCGAGCGCCGCTGTTGCAGGCAGCTCACTGCATCGGGTTTAAGTGTGTGCTTCACCTCACTGTGTGCCTCACCATCACTGTGTTCTGAGTGTTTCACTAATTCACGATTGGGTTAAATGCGGAGACCAAATTTCCCTCACGGGATCAAAAGAGTAAATCTTCTTCTTCTTCTGCCCCAGGGTGCGGGGTGTCACCCCTGGGGCTCAGACTGTCCCACCAGGGCGGGGTGAGGGCAGGACAGGCTGACCTGTCGATGAAGGCAAGAGTGTGAACAACACCACCGACAAACTGATAGCTGTCAATAATATCGACTACAGCATAAATAATATTTAATAACAATAATTTTGATATTAAATTAAATCTATTTTGCTCAGCAAAGTGAAACCTTACGCTAGAGACATGTAAGCGTGTGTCTGGGTCACTTGCTCTCACACACTGTAATATTTCCCCAGTAAATCCTATGGAATTCAGGTACAATTGGTTTCATACTAACGTTTCAGAAATACAAAAAAACGCTAAGCTAACGTCCAACCAAGACAGTGTAACAAGCCCAGTTATCCCCAGCAACAACGAGCTCATAAATTACCTGAAGATGTCGATGAAGTTGTCCAACCCCCAAGTTTCGTCGTTTTTCTTCGGCGCTGGCTGCAGGCGCGCTAACATTAGCTGAGGGGCTATCCAACAGGGTTCCACGACTTTTAAATATATGTTGAGTTTGTATTAACAAAGACCCCTGCTCCACTCAGTGCACTGAACTCACCTTAACAGGTGCATTCGGGAGACATTGCGTTGTCGAACGTGGTCTAAAAAGGTAATACGCAATAATATTCACAATAATAACAAAACCACCGAAGGCTGTGCACCTGTGATTGGAGATGCAATTAAAATGATCTTGAACTTGAAATGAACCACAACACAAGTAGGGCATAAAGACCTCATGCAGCAGTGTGGTCATTTAAGGCCGCAATAACTAAATGGGGATGCATTAGCGGCCAGCCTTGAATGTCCAAATAATGATCCTCCGAACAGGACGGAGGAGGAAAGGGCCTCGGTTCTGAATGGGATGCTGGAGGTGGGTGAGCGGAGACCCTCGTCGAGGAGGGTGCGGGAGGACATGGGCGCGTTGCAGTCTTTTGACACCGGCATAAGAACTAAACAAACAGCACGAAGCCTGTCTGTCTGTCTGTCTGTCTGTCTGTCTGTCTCGCACGCGCGCACGCGCACGCACACACACACGCACACACACACACACAGAGCAAAATTCTCCACCGGCTCATGTGATGAGCCCGGGTTCTGGGGCAGCCAATGTTGTGTGGTTAAAACTTAAAGCGCAGGCGTCCTTTATGATGGGTTGAACACCGCTTCCTCCCTGACGGCCACCCCACCCTGAGCAAAGAGCCGGGGCCAAAGGGCCGAGTGGTGGCAGGAAACGGGGGCCTGCGACCGTGAATTGTTTTCACGGTCGATTCATCGATTCGTCCGTGTCAATAAATAACAGAAAGTGCCATGATTTGCCAAGTTACCAGGGTCTAAATTCATGTCGCCAATGCTTCCGCTTTCTCTGGCAGGCAGGCCAAACTATTCCTTTTACAAACCAACGTCCATACACCAAGCCTTGAACTACCACTCCAACAATAAGCAGCAAATGTTTGTCATTTTGTTCTTCGTCAATGACTGACTCATCCGTGAACAAAATTTGTTTCAATACATATTTCTGACGATCGACTCATCAACTTATAGTTGCAGCCCTCGCAGGAAGTCAACAATAACATAACAATGATGGTGATAACAACAATGATGATGATGACCATTTGATGGTGACAATGATGAAAATGACGACAACAAAGAAGATAACAAAGAAAACAATGACGATGACGATAACGATAATCAGGGCGACAACTCTGAAAACCACGATACCAACGGAGATAACAATGCTGAACACAACGCCAATGGTGACGACGACAATGATGATGAAGACAAGGACGACAGCGACGAGAACAAGTTTAGAAAGAAAGGGGTGTCCATACACTCACAGTGGCCGGGGAGGCCCGGGTGGCCTGGCCCGAGGCGTGGGGGGCGCTGGTGTCTATGAGGTAGGCCCCGGAGCTGCCGTCGATCACCTGCCCCCCCGCCAGGCCCATGCCCATCACCCCGTTCCCGCCGCCGCCGCCGGCCCCGTTCCCGTTCCCGCCGCCGCCGCCTCCGTCGCCGTTGTTGTTGTTGTTGTTGTTGGTCATGCCGTGAGCGGCGCCCACCACCACGCTGGGCACCTGCGACGAGCCCGCCTGCGTGTCAAAGTAGCTGCCGCCGCTGTTCTGGCTGTACAGCTGGGGCTCCGCGTAGGTGTAGGTCCTTCTGGTCGGGACAAGGAGGGCCGCCCGTCAGTGGGGTGAGGGTGGGGTCGGGGGGGTGGGGTCGGGGGTGGGGGTCGGGGGTGGGGGTGGGGACGCTTGATGGGAATATGTGTTGTGTAATTCCACAAATAAAATGTAATTACGCAAATAAAATGTAATTACGGGAATAAAATGTATTTTCGGGAATAAAATGTAATTACGCAAATAAAATGTAATTCCACAAATAAAATGTAATTACGCGAATAAAATGTAGTTCGGGAATAAAATGTAGTTACGCGAATAAAATGTAGTCACGCAAATAAAGTGTAATTACGCAAATAAATTTTTGTTTATTTAAAAAAAAGGTGCCGTGTTGTGAGATTTAGCGGCATCTAGTGGCGAGGTTGCAGAGTTGCAACCTGGACTGGACGCGATCCTCCTCCGCCCTAACCTGCCCTCAGCCCTCCCTTTACAACAAGGTGCCCGGCGGCACTTCCAAGATGATTTAAGTGTCTTCTATAGTGTGGAGTAGCCAAGTGTCAAGTGATGAGGCTCCTTGAGTCACAGCTTACAGGTCGAGTAAGGTAGCGGTTAAACACGCATGCTCTCTGGAGCCGTTTGTCCATTGTGGGCTACCGTAGA
This sequence comes from Urophycis tenuis, assembly GCA_036785325.1. Lineage (NCBI taxonomy): Eukaryota > Metazoa > Chordata > Actinopteri > Gadiformes > Phycidae > Urophycis > Urophycis tenuis. Next base: position 20,872 of record JAXIVH010001393.1, on the reverse strand, counting down.
AACACGGAGGGCTTTGTGGAAGTGGATTCTCTGCATTTTAATTTTGATTGGATTATAAACTTATTAAAACATACTTCTGTGTATACTATATCCTATTTCTGCCAACTTGGTTCCCTTAGATGCCACTAAATTATACACACTGCAAACTTAAAAAGAAAGCTAAAAATGTAGTCAAAGCTCTCATAAATTCTAAAAATACAAACACGTATAAATATATGTATAAATATATAGACACATCATAAAAAATATCTACGCACCACGTACCCAATATTATGTTATGTTTCGTTAACAAACAAATTTGGTCTAATTTAACAAATAAACACTCAATAAATAAACCCCATGGGACTACATGACCATGAACGCTGCAGATGAATTATTGAAATGGTTTTTCGAAAATGCGGATAAATACAAGAAGAAATTTGTTTTGTACACCCCCCCCCCCCCCCCCCCCCCCCCCTCCCCATTGGTTTACGTAAATATTCAGCCATGCGCGTGGCACGTGACCATCACGACCCGCGGCCGCACACAATAGCCTCCGCGCCGCGCCCGCTAAATGGAGCAGCTGACAGAGAAGTCTGAGAGCAAAGGCCCCGCTAACAGCTCTCGCTTGTCAAGCCCCGAGTGAGTGAGTGTGCACAGACCCCTGCCTTCTGAGAGGCTCGGGGGGGGGGGGGGGGGGGGGGGGGGCTGGTCACGGCGAAGGCACTCTACTGATACTTCTGGTCACCATCAGGTGACCGACCAGCCACAACACTTACACCCACTCCCCTCACCCCCCCCCCCCCCTCGACGAGCCTGACCCTCAACCCCACACACCGCACACACGCGCACGCGCACACGCACACACACACACACACACACACACACACACACACACACACACACACTCTCTCTCTGGTGTCTTGGCTGGCAGGCAGCGGCCACGTCATGTGCACGTGGCATGAATGGGTGAATGGGAGGAGGGGGGGGGGGGAGTCATCTGGGAAACCAGAAATTGCAAAGAAGGGGGGGGGGGGGGGGTGGGGTGAGAGGGGCAGAGCAAGGCCTTGTTTCCTGTTTCGCCACCGAGATTCTCTACAGAGGAACTAATCTGCGCGTGTTTGATGGAAGATTTCAGAACGGGATTTGGATATGTGTATTTCTACAGCGGCCATTTGAAGCCCTTGCGGAGGCTTTTGTTTTGGTACAGTTTAAGACTGCTGGCCGAGTTCTGTGTTCGCCAGTGAGCCCCGCCTCCACAGCGACATGATTGGTCGAAAAACTAATCAGCGGCCCGGGTTCACCCAGGTTCGAGGTTCGAGCTCGTCTGCCAGGAGACTCTGCAGGTAAAGGGTTTCTCTCAGATTAGGATCACTCCCTTCCAGCAACGAAGAGACGAGCGCGAGCAGCGCGCTCTGATTGGCCAGAGATTTTGGGAAAACAACACAAGGCCGTTACGGCCCCCCGGCCAGGCCTGATGTTCATTGCGAAACGCAACGCAAACGTTGACAATTGGTCCGCGAGGCCAGAGAGCAAAGGGAACGGGGGGGGGGGGGTGGGGGGGGAGAGAGTGACTTACATGGTTCCATTGGTGTAGATGCCGCTGGTCTCCTCTACATACTGCACCTGGGCAGGGTAAACATGCTGCACCTGTTGGACAGTCTGGGCCTGTGGAACAGCCAGCCCCACAAAAAAGAAAAAAAAACCTAAGAGGTCAAGCGCTCACGACTCAAGGCGGACACCACTAACCTTCTGCCATTTCTGCACTCGACAATCACACTCTCTCGCCAAAAGCACCGGGCCTCTTGTGAGCGCGTGCGTTGGTATTCAGGAGTCCTGCGCGCCGCCGTGTGTGTGTGTGTGTGTGTGTGTGTGTGTGTTAACACATCTCATGCACTGTGTCTGTGCGGTGTACGTGTGCGTGCACCCGTTGTCTGTGCAAATGAATTTCCTCTTTGAGGCAATAAATGACCGTCCATCCGTCTATTTACAGAGTCGCATTGTACTTGCACTCGCCTCGTTCTCCTCACTCGCCTGTTTGCATCCTTACTTAAAAACATACTTTACACAAACACAGACACACAGACACACAGACACACACACAGAGACACACACACAGACACACACACACACACACACAGACACAAACACACACACACACGGACACTACCTGCTGGCTGGAGGCAGTGGGCTGGCCAGGCACGGTGGTCTGTAGAGGGACGGTGGAGGTTGAGCCAGTGCCGGCCTCAGGGGTCTGCATGGCGCCTGGAAGACAGAAGACAACACAACGTTGAGACGCCTGGGGGGGGGGGGGGGGGGCGCCGAGCGGCACGCCGACGCAAACGCACGCCACGAGCCCGGGGACGCAGAGTCTGCGTCGTCGAGACCATCGAGAGAAAGGGGGAGGGTGGTGGTGGTGGTGGGAGGAGGAGGAGGGGGAGAGGAGACGTCTGTGTTCTGATGAGCGGTGCCGCTTAGCGCTAACCCTGCTAGCTGTTTCTGTGGCGTCTCCTTCTGTGGTGCTCACGCATCAGACACATGCTGCGGTCTCTCCCCACACACACACACACACACACACACACACACACACACACACACACACACACACACACACACACACACACACACACACACACACACACACACACACACACACACACACACACACACACACACACACACGCGCAGCCGCCATAAAGGTTAATGTTTAACAAGGCGCCTAATTGCTGCCATTTTCTGAGCGCGGTGGCTCGGGTTTCAGCGTTCGCCCGAATAACACGCACACACACACAAGAAAAATACAAAATACAAATAAAAGACCAGGTTTTCCCGTTCCCACTTGTGACTCGACCGCCCCGATTCAAAATGCCCACTGCTTGATCTGCGTGTGTCACACATTGTTGCACCCCCCCCCACCCCGCCCCGGAGAGGGATCGACTTTTGACACGTATTCAAGGGGCTGACAAAGCGCGCGCTTCACCCCGGCGGCCGAGCGCATTAACGCTGGGGGGGGGGGGGGGGGACGCCGTGGCGGCGATGAGCGCCGCAAACACGCGGCCGCCCGCCAGCGTGGTGCGCTTCAATGGAGCAGGGCCGCTGAACGCTCCTGATCCGCCCAGGTAAGCCCCGTCCAACCACACGCGCACACACACACACACACACACACACATGCAAACACACAGGCACTCTTTCCATGACCAAGCCTCTCTTGGTTAATTAAGACTGGTCTCCTCACTGCAGCAGCTCTCGGGGGAGCACTGTGTCCCCGTTAGCCCGACCGTATCACGCGGGCGCGGTTTATTTTTTGTTGTTGTTGCTGGTTTTGTTTACCGCGTGGGCCTGAGATTTGTTTATTGTTATTCTCCTTCTTCCTGCCTGTTGCAGAGGTGTCCTTCAGAAACAGGGAGGGGAGGAGGAGGGGGGGCATCATCTTTTCTGTGTGTGTGTGTGGGGGGCTTTATTCATAATAAACCTTTGAATAGAGCCGTATTAATCACTGGCAGGTAACGCCACGTCAACAGGTCTGCTCTGCGCCAACACAACCTCAGTGTGGAGTGGGGGTCAGGTCACAGGGTTAGGAATCACACACACACACACACACACACACACACACACACACACACACACACACACACACACACACACACACACACACACACACACACACACACACACACACACACACACACACACACACACACACACACACACACACACACACACACACACACACACACACACACACACACATACACTTTGGATCCAGCTAAAAATGTATTCCCTTTCCTCGTTATTCATAAAAGACGCCGGTTGCGAGAAGAAAAAAAAAGTCCACGTGGTTCGGGCAGCATTTTTCAGCGCAAACAAAATAAATTATTCAGCAAAAAAAAAAAAAAAAAAACGTTAAAAATCTAACCACCCCAGTAAACATGTAATGCCCGGGAGACGCAGCCAGATAAAGCAGCACATCACGCAACAACAGTTGAAATGCAGCCTCCTCTCCAAAACACTTGGAACAGAGAAACGAGGAGAGACTTTGATCCCGGAAAAAAACACACAAAAAAAAACACCAAAACGCTACAATACGTCTTCAGAGTGCGGAGCCAAATCAAATCACAGAAATCCAAGTAAAAACAAAAAAAAATAAAATAAAAAAAATGCCCACTTGCATCACACAACCTAGTGGTTTTTGCACGTGCACGCACACACGCACACGCACGCACACACAGAGACACACACACACACACACACACGCACACACCTTCTGCCTCCCCATTCAACCACTCCCTTGTGGCCCACTTAAACGCTGTGCTCCAATGAACAAGTGCAAGCCCTACAAAGACACACAGGGAAAAGAAAGAGGAAAAAAAAAAAAAACAGCCCGACCGCGGAGGGCAGCATCTCGCCCAGAATTTCCCTACTTAGCGAGCCTCGCCAACATCACAAGCGGCGGCACAATGAGTCCCGCGTCCCGAATGTGCGCCGACAACACAGCTAATTCGCCGGATGGGGGGGGGGATGCTTGCACGCCCAAAGGCCAGCCGTGGATGTGTGTTTTTTTTTTTTTTTACAGAAAAGAGGAAAAGAAAAGGAAAAGAAAAAAGGTTAAAAAGAACATTAATGTGATCGGAGGGGGCGGGGGGGGCAGGTTGGCAACCAAAATAAATAAAATCAATCGGAAGGTCACAGAGATGCTCGATTCTGAAGGAAATGAACACCAAGATTAGTTTTTGGCTGTGGATGTTTGGCTGTGTGTGTGTGTGTGTGTGTGTGTGTGTGTGTGTGTGTGTGTGTGTGTGTGTGTGTGTGTGTGTGTGTGTGTGTGTGTGTGTGTGTGTGTGTGTGTGTGTGTGTGTGTGTGTGTGTGTGTGTGTGTGTGTGTGTGTGTGTGTGTGTGTGTGTGTGTGCGCGCGTGCTGCCACTGGTCATGATGTAAGACGGGTAAATACTTAGGTTTGCGCGTGAACTCCACATAATTCCACATCGTTCTCGTACGACCGTTAACGTTGCGCCGGTGTGGGGGTTTACGCACGGCGTACACAAGGCTGCTCTGTTGAACATCAGCTCACCTCCATCATGTGAAATGAATAGAGCAGCGGAAATAAAATGTACCCGCCCCCCCCCCCCCTCACAGTTTTTCCCTCATCATTCATGTGTTACGAATGACGGGCACAGGGAGAGAACTGGATGAACTGCGGCGTATTCCGCTAAGCCATGAAAACGGATGCCTGAATATTGAATTAATCGCCCCCCTTTCCTGGTGATTGGAAATGGAACTGGAGCCAGGTGGCAGGTGGCACCGTACTACGTCTGCCCTACCTGACTAGAGGTAGGACGTAACCCGAGCTGCAGCGGGCCTGCCTACGTGTGTGCATGTGTGCGTGTGTGTGCGTGTGTGCGTGTGTGTGTGTGCTGCAGGCAGCAGGGGGGATCAGAGGGTATAAACACACAGCTTGGACGAACACATTGACAATCTATGGAGTGCGTGAAAGACGCAGCAGACGTTCCGGCCATAATGGTGACACCATCTACATCACCCCAAGAACCAGCATCATAATGTAACAAATATTTTGACACACGTTCAGTCGTTTTGGTGCGAAGACGCTGCGACATAAGTCTTGATGTAATTTGAAGACAGCGGAGGTACAGGCATGGCTATAAAAGGATTAATTAACTATATTAATTAACTATAATAAACTGCATGCTTCACACTAAACTGTCACCTACTCACGAACAATTAGACTAGTTTCAAGCTTATTTTTTCATTTATTGAAAAAATTAAATAAAATGTACACACAGCATCATACCGGTGTGACGGTCAAGGAAAAGAGGAAAAGCCTTTTTCTTTTCCTTCCAGATGGCAGACGGTAGTTAGGTGGAAGGTACAAATTTGGATTTGGATATGTTGTATTTTTTTACTCCTGATCCATTCCAAGTCTCTTGTCGTTCTGCGGTAGCATGTGAAATCACATCATTGATTTAATGATGGTGGTATTCCTAAAATCACTAAGCTAATGGCACGAGGAAGCAATATTATATGCAATTTGGAAGTACATGCTTTATCAGTTTCCACTTAACAGATAATGACATGCCTTTTCATTCAATCAACCCTCTATTGTATTACTTTGGGATTGCAAATTATGTGCTCAATTTAAAAGAAGAATTAAAGACAAGGTATGCCTTTTTTTTTTTTCGGTTGGAGTGTCACAACTGCTTAATCCCCACCTGCAAACCCCCCTCTACACACACACCTGTTTTCTTTCCTATTGGGAATCAGTGGCTTCAGCTGCACACAAGACCCCATGGACTAAAGACTAATTATGATGCAACATGAGGACACTGCAGGCTGTGGCATTTCAAGCAACGTGTCATCCACCCAACACTGCACACCTTCATGGTGTCACCGAGGTATCCAAAAATATACATCCCCAAGCAGTACGGAACCATCCGACCAATATGTGATACGGGCATGTCCTTTACAACGCAATAAGAATATCACTTTCATTTAATAAAACACTGTGTTCAATTAAGTTACATTCATTTTTTTAGTTGCGTGATATCACGTTTTATATTAGTCTTTTAAAATGCATCGCCATCCCATCATTCAGTCACTCGCTCAAGAATGCGTTCCCTCTCTCTCACACTCGCAACACTTTCATTCAATCCAGCCTTTACCTGTGTTTGTCCTAATACAATCGTTTTAACCAAATCGCCAAAACAATATATATAACACGTAATGAAGTTAGCTGGGCAAGTGCTTATTCATTGCCAGTCTGATACAAGGAAGCGTTAGCTTCTGATAGCGATCTAATGCCACAAAGAGTAGATAGAAATCGCTAGCTAGCAAGCTATCCCGTTTCCCAAGACAAAAGGGAAAGTAGTCTTGGCTTTACCAATAGCAGTGCTTGTACGCGAAGACTGGCTAAACCCCACTTTATTGAGCTATTCCACGTCAGTAAGTTCGTTAAACCAATTGGATATACCCCAAGAGCAGCAAAACGGGTATTATTATCACGGTACCATAAGTGATCAACGAGACACCCAACATCCATTCTAAGAAAAGAGCGTTAGCTAGCAACCTAGCAACAGACACCTGCTCCTCCAGCTGACCAGCTAGCTTCAATGATTAGCATGGACCTGTACCCAGTGCCAGCATCTTTTAGTTTTACACCGTTTATTGCGCACACATACTTAAAAAAACGACACATTGATTTAAATAGTCCTAATGTGTTGTAGCGTGGTAGGTTGCAAGCGGATAGGACTTGTTCAAACTGTAGAAATCTAACCCCACGTCAGCTAGCGGGGCTTGTTACAAAGAAACACCCTAGCTAGCAAACTAACCATTAATTTACCCAACGTTGCTTCAACACGCAAACTAAACTTGCAGCATTTACATCAACTACAGCAGAAGGCAAACTTTAATAATGAACGGGCCTGAAAATACGTAAGAGGTTGCAATAAAATATGATTCAAACCTGGGCTGAGGACTGGTTGATGATGATGAGGATGGTGGAGGAGGTGGTAATGATGGAGCGAGCGGTTGTTGTTGTTGGTGGGTTACAGTCGCCAGGACTACGGTGACTATGGCGCTGCCTCACTGGGCAACAGTTGCTATAAAACTCACTGAGCAGGCGCAGCATAACTTGCTTATTGCTGATTGGAGGGTTGGGGCTCACGGAGAGTTTTACAGGTAGATATGGTTTGATGTTAAGATTTGGATGAGATGACCATGGCAGTCGTTTTGCACTGTTCTAACGGCAGACATCCCCTAACTCTTAACAACTGGGGGGGTGGTGGCTACTTTCATTTATGCATTTACTCGTTCATTTCGATATACCTTAACAGACATATTGGAAGTGTATATTGTTTCTTAAATAGATCAGGGACATTGTATTTATTGGAACAACAAGCTTACGAAGCGTACCCAATGTAGACATCGATTAATCATCTGTTATTTGACCTAATCACCATCGTCATTTAGATTTTTCAGATTTTTTTTTTATAAACCCCTAAATATATATTACTTTTAATCCGAACTGTTTATTGATTTCCTTATGGAAAACAGCAGGGTTTGGGTAAATCAAGAAGTGGGTTACGCACACGACACGAAACATGCTTATTCACTTATATACATACATTTTGGTCTGGATGAAAACCGAAGAGTGCCAGTTTTCCCTCAGGAACCTTTTGTTACCAGCCACTGTACACTGAGTGTATAATTGTAATACATTTATTAGTCATTTATACCAACATCTATGATAAAATGACAATAATACCATGCAATTTTTATTTGGAATTACTTGAATTAGCTAATTTACTTACCGTACATACTGTTTTATAACATTATGAGGTGTCAGTCTTTGACCTGATAGTTAGATATACCCTTCCTTCTGTTTACAAAGGCTGTTCCTGTGGAGCCTCCCAGGCCAGGCCACTTTCTTGATTGCTCTTTCTCTCTCTCTCTCTCTCAAACACACACACACACACACACACACACACACACACACACACACACACACACACTTTTTTTTTTCTCTCTCTCTCTCTCTCTCTTTCTCTCTCTCTCTCTCTCTCTAATGTTTGTGTGTACACACACTCACACTGTCACACACATGCACTCACACACACATTCTTCCTTTCTCACACACACACACACACACACACACACACACACACACACACACACACACACACACTTTCTCTCTCTCTCTCTCTCTTCCTCTCTCTCTCTCTCTAATGTGTGTGTGTACACACACACACACACACACACACACACACACACACACACACACACACACACACACACACACACACACACACACACACACACACAGAGTAAAACACGTAACCCTATGAGACTATCAATATCCTCACCATTTATATTTTTATCTGCCATCCCTGTGTGTTTTGTTATGATGAGGATATTCTCTTGCATTGTAGTCTTTTGTAACTTCTGCTACCACGCGTTGGCCATGGTGTTCTTGAAAATTGTATCTCACTGTTCCTTACTGGTTGAATAAATGTAAAAAGTCCACACTTAGCTTCCCTCTAATATCCACAGATTCAGATAGCCACAGTTGCTACATCAACAGACATGCTCATCCACCAGAGTTCTGATTGGCTGCCAATGATTTCTATATTTCTCTGCAGGATTCCAATGGATTTCTCTGGGCTCCCCCGGAGAGAAGTTTCCCCCCGTACAACATCTATGCACGCCAATCATCCTCTGTTGTCTGCATCGGTCCATCTTGTTCTCTTCCAAGGAGATCCACTGTGAACCCCTGTCTGACCAGCACACTCTCCCGTAATTCACCTGCAAGATATCACCCATTCAGTCCACTAAGAAGACAGACGGCAGGAGAACGTCATGCATGCATTTTGAACGGATTGAAGGAAAAAGACACGTTAAGCTCTGGAGACGGTTTATGGTGATGAATGGGGAAACCGTGTGTGTTTGTATGCTTCTGTGCATACGTTTTGTAATAATAATAATAATAATACGGCTGCACTGCGAGATGCCCACAGAATACAGTGTAACAATCAATCTGTTGATCTACCATAGTGACAAAGGCTGACGTATTTTTGTGAAGAACCATGACGAGAACTATGATATTGCATTAAATATGAATATATAATTCACCATTATACATTAACATAGATTTACATATTTTATGGAGACTATTACATATCCTTGTCTGTCTGAATCCTGTGTTCCGGAAAATGTAGTCGACCTATGCATGCTACGCGATGCATTCTCTCTCTCTCACTCTCTCCTTGACTCGCTCCTGGTTGCTCTCTCTCTCTCTCTCTCTCTCTCTCTCTCTCTCCCCTCGTCTTCTGTTGCGCTCCAGCCAGTCTGAAGAGTTTCCATTGGAGAGCCAACATCTCATGGCTTTTTGCCCACAAAGTAAAGTGCCTCGCAACAATGCCTCCATCTGGTACTCTGGTGTCATGATTCTTTAACACCAGTGATGGAGCACGAAGGTTTATAATAAGAGCCTTCGTTTAATAAGAATAATAAGAACCTTCGTGGTAACAAAAGGAGCATATCTATTAAACCGCCCCCACCCCCCTAAAAATAAAATAAGAATAAAAAATATATATAAACTTACTTACAGTCTAGTCATTTGAAATTAAAAACATACCTCTATATGTCTGGGCATGCAACTACTACTACTACTACTACAAGACGGCAGTAGTTGTCACACACCAATCCTTCGACCCCGTTGCTGGGTCGGATTAGAAGCAGGTGGGAGGGATTATTTGATCTTGAATCAACAACGGCGGCGTACTGCTTGTCGCGGTTGTTGTCGCCCTACTTTTGTTGTGTGCAATTTGTGGCGGTTAATTACTCTCACACAGATGTTATTTACAGACAGATGTTAAGGTACAACAAGGAGTCAGGGCAGGTATAATTAGAATGCCAATGGTGTAGATTTCCACTGTAAAAATTATATATAGGCCTACGTTCACAAATCACGTTGTTAGTGGTGGTGTTTGTTAGAAATACACTGCAATCATTCCACTGTGTGTGTACATCCCAGGTTATCGGGGATAATGGTCTGCGCCGAGGTGCACTGGTTATAAACTTACAGTGCACAGCGAGGTGTTTACCCATGCACCTATCTGAGCTTTTACACACCAGGCACACTTTAAATATTTGTGTTGCTTGGACGTAGTCTAACATGCCTTCCGCGTGCACAGGTCTACAATTCTATGAATCCTTTTTCAAAGTGACAAACTGACATGAACAATGAGGAAGGTTTAATCATCGAGCACAAAAACATCACAACCTGAACTGTAGGGTACTACATGAACTATAAATAGAAGTGTTAACTGTGGGCCTCGACATTCTGGTGAATGCAGTGCAAAATGTTTATTGATGTTCACGATTCACTCTGAAGACCATCAGAAATCTGTCCTTCATGTCTTGGCACGGAGACAAATGGGGTCTGGGAACACGATCGCTATGCACACTACAGTACCAGTGGCATGTTAAAGGTTTTATTGTTACTATGGTTACAATTAAACTCCGACTATATATTACCTCTTATGGGCTTCGCCCCCCCCCCCCCCCCCCCCCCCTGCCCCCCATCAATGCATGTTAGAAATAATGTGCAAAACGCTGAGAATAAACTACAACACGACATGCTACGCAATCGTAAAAAAAAAAAAGGACAAAAAAGGAATCAAAGTAAACATGAACATTTGACGCTATATCAAACAATGGAAAATGAACCGTGCGGAGAGAGTGGAACGCAGGGCTATATACAGAATACACAGAGGCGAACGCGTAACCCCCTTTCGGTGCTGGAAGAGGCGGCAAGTTAGACCGCTTTATTATTGTTTCTTGCCTCTGCCGGGGAGCACCTGTTTGCAGCAGAGCCACGGCGGCCGGCCCATCACCACAGGGAGCCTGCTCTAATAGAGATGCATGACAGCTGACTTGGGCAACGTTTCGCTGCATTCAATATACTGTCCCTCATGCATGGCCGTAACCACATCCTGGGACGGGCTGTAGACGCCAAATTCTGAGGGAGAAAAACACACACGCGCGCGCACACACACACACACACACACACAAGTGCATGAGCCCACATGCAAATGCATCAATCACAGACGCGGAGATATGCATGCACGCACGCACACACACACACACACACACGCACACACACACACACACACACACACACACACACACACGCACACACACACACACACACACACACACACACACACACACACACACACACACACACACACACACACACAAACACACACACACACACACACCATTAACACAATGTCAAACATTTGCATTTACATCCACACTCACACTAATGGTAAAGGATTGTGTCGGTGTCATCGTGTCATCACCTGACATGCTGGCCTGAGGTCTGTGTGGGAGGCCCACGGGGTTGTGTTGCGTGCTCAGCATGGAAGACAGGTCGTCCGCGTAGGATTGGATGGGCAGCAGGAGACAGGCTGGTGTCTCCGCCATTCCAGTGTCCACCATGGGAGAGTACTGCATCTCCATCTGCCCCGAGAGCTCTACAGACAAACAAAGAAGATGTGATTATTATTATTATTTTTTTTTTTATTGGGACCTTGCGGCCTTTATTTGTCATTCCCATGTTTTTTAGATATGGGAACGAAATGTATTCTCTGCATTTGACCCATCCTATTGTACATAGGAGCAGTGGGCTGCTATGATCAGCGCCCGGGGAGCAAGTTGGGGTTCAGGGTTCAGTGTCTTGCTCAAGGACACGTCGACATGCAGATAGTTTGGAAGTGGGGATCAAGGGGATCGAACCGCCGACCCTACGGTTAGTGGACGACCCGCTCTGTCCACCATTTCTACCCACTGAGCTACTGCCACCCGCAATTATGAATGATATAAACCAGTATTACATAATAATAATAATAACATAATAATAAAATGATAAATAATAACAATAATTGTATATGTACACTTTTACATGTAAATGTATTGAAACAAGTGGAGTAACTTCATTATATCCGACTGACTCGGTAAACGCTCAAAGTTTTATTTCATGCACACAAAACCATTTTTCTACTTGAGCGTTTAGGAATTCTTTCCTTTTCAATGAATGTGTGCGGTAGAGATAACTCGAGTCTGGTTCTTTCTTTTTTTTTTTGCACAGTAAAAGCTGTAATTGTAATCTTAATTGCTGTTTGTGAACACTGTCAAACTCACTGCACTTGTCAGGTTCAGGGGAAAGGGTTACATCTATTTAAAAGTTAAGATACAGGAGCCGCTGCCTTCTTCCATCTCCCAGGAGGAAGAAAAACACATGGCCCAAAAAAAATTACCCAAAGCAACTTTGACACGAAAGAAATAAAAGCTATCCTGGGCAGTGCGTGTCTCAGAGAAGCGTCTTTCATTTCCCTTGGCCATGTGATGGCATGCTAACAAACTCAGGGAAGTCCCCCTTCAAAAAGGAGTTTAATTACAAAAATCTTTGTGGAAATGTTGAACAACACGTTCGATGTGTGCATCTGTGAGCAGCTGGCACACAGTCTCTGGGTACTGTACCCGGGCTATGGTACCTAGGTTATGGTACTTGGGTCATGGTACCTAGGTTACTGCACCCGGGCTATGGTACCTAGGTTATGGTACCTGGGCTGTGGTACCTGGGTCATGGTACCTGGGTTACTGCACCCAGGCTATGGTACCTAGGTTATGATACCTGGGCTATGCTACCTAGGCTTCTGCACACAGGCTATGGTACCTAGGTTATGGTACCTGGGTCATGGTAACTAGGTTACTGCACCTGGGCTATGGTACCTGGGTCATGGTACCTAGGTTACTGCACCTGGGCTATGGTACCTGGGTCATGATACCTAGGTTACTGCACCTGGGCTATGGTACCTGGGTCATGGTAACTAGGTTACTGCACCTGGGCTATGGTACCTGGGTCATGGTACCTAGGTTACTGCACCTGGGCTATGGTACCTGGGTCATGGTACCTAGGTTACTGCACCTGGGCTATGGTACCTGGGTCATTTTACCTGGGTTACTGCACCCGGGCTATGGTGCCTAGGTTATGGTACCTGGGCTGTGGTACCTGGGCTGTGGTACCCGGGTGGCAGTAGCTCAGTGGGTAGAGCGGGTCATCTCCTAACCGGACGGTTGGCGGTTTGATCCCCACCTCCAACTGTCGAACCCCACAAATGTACTGATTGTAAGTCGCTTTGGACAAAAGCATTTGCTAAATGCCCTAAATGTTAAGGTACCTGGGTTGTGGTACCTGGGCTGTGGTACCTGGGTTGTGGTACCTGGGCTGTGGTACCTGGGTTGTGATACCTGGGCTGTGGTACCTGGGTTGTGGTACCTGGGTTGTGGTACCTGGGTTGTGATACCTGGGCTGTGGTACCTGGGTTGTGGTACCTGGGTTGTGGTACCTGGGCTGTGGTACCTGGGTTGTGATACCTGGGTTGTGATACCTGGGTTGTGGTACCTGGGCTGTGGTACCTGGGTTGTGGTACCTGGGCTGTGGTACCTGGGTTGTGGTACCTGGGCTGTGGTACCTGGGCTGTGGTACCTGGGTTGTGGTACCTGGGTTGTGATACCTGGGTTGTGGTACCTGGGCTGTGGTACCTGGGCTGTGGTACCTGGGCTGTGATACCTGGGTTGTGGTACCTGGGTTGTGGTACCTGGGTTAGTAGGATCAGTCATTAGCGGAGGAGCCCGGTCGGTTCGGCTGAGCTCCTGCTTGTTCTGCTGCGGCGGACCAGGAGGCAGGGCGCAGCAGGCGGCGCTACGAGACCCCCGGTGGTGGTGCTGGTGGAGCGGGTGGTGTTGCTGCCCCCCAGGGACATGCTGGTGGGGGGATGGATCGACAAACCTGAAATATTTCACACCGGAGTCAATACTTGTTGGGAAAACGGAGGAGAGAGAGAGAGAGAGAGAGAGAGAGAGAGAAGGAAAAATAAAAAGATATGAATAACAGCCGAGTACCTTCAGATGAGATAAACATGCGGGTCATCGAGGACAGGTTATGTGCTGGCCACAGTGCATGATGGGAAAATGAAACTCCTCAAACAAAAACCCTTCAGAATTTTAATTGGATTCCTTTTAAACATGACCAAAGAAAACACCATCATCATTTTGTACCTTTGTATTTCTCTTACTCTTTAGGTGCAGATGGTTAAGCACTCTAAACCTTTTGCCAATTAGACATACATTTATATATCAAATGAGTGGGCAAACGGTTCCTAATTAAAGACACTCTGAAAGGCACACGCTGGTTATGCTTCTGCCGTGCGACAGGTGCTCGCTGTGCCGCTACATCTGAAAGAATCCAGGAGCTTTCTCGCTCTGCAGCCTCGACGCTAATGCTAGTGATCATTGCAAGGGGGGAATAATAAAACTCTACAACGTGACCGTGCCTCTCTGTCGCCCGAGTTGGCCAGCCTGTCACGGTCCTAGAATCAACACGACCAACGGTTTTGACGCGATAAGTGACGTGAACCCCCCCCCCCCCCCCCCGCAAACCACAAAAGAAAAAAAGCGACGTGGACTTTTCAATTGATTTAGCAATGTAGAAGAAAGTAATTACCCTCCCCTGACAGAATGGGAATGGTCTTTTTTTCCTTCTTTTTTTTTATTTTTTTTTTAACATTTATTTTCATGATTCTCTCTCATTGAATTCCTCAGCCTTTCCTGGCGGTGACTATAGCATCCATTAATACCGGGCCCTCAACACCAATGAGGCTCGGGTGCGAACGAACGCGGCTTTCAGCGGCCAATTGTGTTGCCGGCGGGTCCCCGCGGTGAATGCCGCGGCCCACCGCTGCTCCGGGAACAATAACGGCCAGCGGAGGGGGCGCCGTGCGTCTGGCTTCTCGGAACGCCAGAAATCCTTCATCGTTGCTGGCTGCGCCGCTGAAGTGCACAGGCGAAGAGATGGGGCTTTTTTTTGTTTTTTTTTGTTTCCTCTTCTGTTTAGTTTGGGGTTTTTTGTGTGGGGCTTTTTTTTTTTTTTTAGGACCAAACCAAGCAACAGTCTCTCTGTTGGCTGTTCCCAACCCTGTAAAGCCCCCCCCCCCCCTTCACATTCTTCTGTTTGGTTAAAAGAAGAAAAAAGGAATCCGCAGTTCCTTTGAGCCTCTGTGTGAAGTAGAGAGATTTGTGTTTTTGTCTCTTGTTTTTTTTTTCTCTCTCTCTCTCAATCTTAATCTGATTATTTAAAGTATGAGCTTTCCTGGTGCGGTGCCATGACAACCATGATGATGTGTAAGTGAGTCTTTATGGGTTGTTGTCTCCGGTAAACGGGTGAGATAAAAGTGCAATGTGGAGGCTTTCTAAATCCGTCATGGCTACAGTTAGCGTGCCAACGGGAAAACTCCAACACGGCCTGTGCCAAGTG
>JAXIVH010001392.1:20000-24967 GCA_036785325.1 Urophycis tenuis | reverse complement strand
TATAGACCAGGATGTAGACCGCAACGCGTTAGCTACACCCCAGGTTTTATAATACCCATAATAATTCCAGAGCATATCTATTGCTATATCACAAAATCCATAAATAATCAACACGTTTTCCTCCACTGCAACTGCAGAGAGTTGGAGATGCGTTTCCAGCAGCGACTATAGTTCACAGCACAGAGACCTATTTAATTAACACTGTCAGCCAGCCTCTACCATTTCCTTTTATGTTCATTTGCGGTGTTTTATAAAGTAGTTAGCTGTATGTGTGTGTGTTGTTTTCTTGTTGTTGTTGCTCGTGCGCAATTAAGTAATGATTGAACTCCCGTAATTTGACTGATGGTGACACAGTAAATGAGTCAGTGTTGTTTCCTCATTTGCCATGGTTGGCTAAAGAGTACCCTTATGACGCTGCTGATGTTTACACTTGCGGGTGTTCGTGAAATGTTTCAGAGCCTGATTGTTTACGTTTGGTGTAATTGTCGCCCCCAATTAATAGTTTGGTATCAACAGCAACCTGTGATGGGGGTAAATGCGTTTGTGTGTATGTATGCCTGTCTGTGTTGTTGTGCACATGAGTTATGTGGTTGAACGTGTGCTTGTCGCACTGTTTTCGTGTGTGTATATGCGTGAGTGTGTGTGTGTGTGTTTCTGTATGTGTCTTCTGTGTGTGATCATTTGTGTGTCAGTGAGTCAGTGTGTGTGTGTTCACGCAGCGTGCCTAGGGCTGTGTAACGACTCCAACTACAGCAGCAGAAGTTTGGACGTGAGCTGTAGTTCACACATACTGTGCTCCCCAACACGTTAATAGAGACGCATCATTTGTTTGCTTCCCGACAAAAAACGTTTTGACTAAAATAAAGTCTTGAAAAAAATGTTTAAAAAAATAATAATAAGACAACATCACGATGATGAACTGAACTCCTTTAAATATTTGCACAACGACTCAAGGCCAACTCCTTAGCTGCTTGCGTCTAGTTCAATACACCAATGGACTCCAACCATTCATTAGAAAAATCTGAAATTGTTCGTTGCCGGTGTAGAGCAGATTGATGGGATCTGCGAACTACTAACCTTTACGTGTCTTCTTGCTCAATGGATGTCATCAAAGGTTAATTGTGCAAAACCGACGTTAATTTGCTCTCAAAGACACAAGAAGGATGTGGGCCCAGAGCTAGTTAGGAGGAAAAGGTCAAGTTCAAAACTCTCTATGAGGGACTATAGTGCTAATTACACCAAAACATGGATCTCATGTAATTCTGAACACTGACATGGCTTGTTCTCTCCATCCCCCACCCCCATCCACCCCCACCCCCCATCCCCCGCCCACCCCCAACCCCTCCCTGTTGTGACAGAATCACCGCCATTGGAAAGTAAAACACCCCCCCCCCCCCTCCCCCCTCCCCTCCCCCTTCCCCTCCCCCCCCAACTCCCCCATCCCCCCCCCCCGTCCCCGTCCCCGTCCCGTCCCCCCCCCCCCCCCGCCTCCCACCACTCCACTCTTTGAGTATGGACTTAGCGAGCCAGGCCCATGTGCTGCTGCTGGCGGTCTCGGTCACTTGCCTGGTCTCGGCATGCCTGGCCCAGGAGAGGGACTACACTGTGAAGGAAGAGCAGCCCGAGAACGTCCGCATCGGCAGCCTGCGGCGGGACCTGGACCTCAGCCTGGACCCGGGCGTGCGGCTCTCCTCCCCGCTGCAGTTCAAGCCGGTGTACAAGACGGGCGACGTGCCGCTGGTGCGCGTGGAGGCCAACACGGGCGAGATCTTCACCACCAACCACCGCATCGACCGCGAGAAGCTGTGCTCGGGCGTGTTCGCCGAGAAGCGCTGCTACTACGAGATCGAGGTGGCCGTGCTGCCCGACGAGATCTTCCGGCTGGTGAAGATCCGCTTCCTGATCGAGGACGTGAACGACAACGCGCCGCTCTTCCAGTCCACCGTCATCAACATCTCCATCCCGGAGAACACGGCGGTCAACACGCGCTACCGGTGCCCTCCGCCTTCGACCCCGGACGTGGGCCTCAACGGCATCCAGCACTACGAGCTGGTCAAGGTGAGAGGAGGGCCCCGCGGGATTTTTTGTCTCTCTCTCTCTCTCTCTCTCTCTCTTTCTCTCTCTCTCGCTCTCTCTCTCTCTCTTTCTTTCTCTCTCTCTCTCTCTCTCTCTCTCTCTCTCTCTCTCTTTCTTTCTCTTTGTCTCTCTCTCTCTCTCTCTCTCTCTCTCTCTCTCTCTCTCTCTCTCTTTCTTTCTCTCTCTCTCGCTCTCTCTCTGTCTCTCTCTCTCTCTGTCTCTCTCTCTCTCTTTCTTTCTCTCTCTCTCGCTCTCTCTCTCTCTCTCTCTCTCTCTCTCTCTCTCTCTCTCTCTCTCTCTCTCTCTCTCTCTCTCTCTCTCTCGCTCTCTATCTCTCTCCAGAGTTCCCCGCTAGCCTCACATTGATTTTTTTGTTGGTGTTGGATATGTACCGTAATGGTGCTTGATTCATTCCATGATTTAAGACATGTCATGTACATATTTTATGTTTTGTCGTTCTGATTACCATATGCTTTATATTCATTATAAAAGTAGGCCATACAACTGGTGAGGTTTGCAAGTCGTAACAATAAGAGATTGCTCTGTTAAAAAAATAAAAAAACAAAAAACAAACAATGATAACAGTGTGTGTACCCAGAGTATGTGCTCTATTAAATCAAAGTGCAGTATTCTCTATCTAATGTAGGCAACCCTAAATATATTTGCTGTCTAGACAACACAGATTGTGTTTGAGTCTAGCTATGGCGCTTTGGACCAATCAAAACATCTAACAGGGGAATGGAAACTAAAAAAGCGAAGGCATAATGACTGTAGGAACCTGACGTGAAGGTTTGAGCGCGCGTTGTGGGCGGCAAAGCGTCCAGTCCATCTTGGAGCTCCAGATGAAGTTACCACTGGGTGAGAATGAGCCAGATCGTGGCTGTCTGTGTCTGCCTTGAATACTAATTAGCATTTTTAAACAGTCTCTCCGCTGCCAAAGCCTCTCCAGAGCTATAGCGTGAATTGTTCATGCCTGGAAAATCACCAACCAAATATTCCGCTCATTATCATGATCATCTGCAATCATTTGCTTTGTCCTTTTTTTGTGTGGTGCAATTCCGCAAAACCTTTGACTGGTTTCACTAAACCGTTCAACAACAACGGTGTTTTCCAGATCTATTCATTGATTTTTTTTGCGTGTATATATATATATATATATTCATGTAAGCTCTGATTTCGGAAGGCCTGCAGAAAGCCTTGGCTTTTGTATGTAAGATTTGCACCAACATCTCTGAAAATAGCTATTGGCCGCTAAGCCACCCTTTGGACTATCTTTGTGACGTCCTCTGGGATTGTGCTCTGAATCTGGCGAAGTGTACATTTTTCATGTGTTGTTTAGGACATGAACTAAAAATTGCTGCTATTGTTTAGCAAGGCGATTGATCACCAAACCCTTACGGCACAGGTGTACTGCTGTAGCACTCACTGATAGCTATGCATATATATATATATATATATAGGCCTATATATATATATATATATATATATATATATATATATATATATACTATACACACACACACACACATCTAATTTTTATGTATTACACCCACTGCATCATTTATATATTGCAACACTCATAGCAAGCTCATTTTCAGTGGAATTCCGTAATTATCCTTTATTAGCTAGTTTTCTGTCAACTTCACCGCTGCGGAGGTTGTCCAAGTTTTTGAAAAATAATCTTATGCTTGGTAAGAAGAGTTGCCTTCATGAATTAAACTGTATTCCATTATAAACACTTCAAGGTTTGTTTTTAATGATTCGTTGTCTGATGCGCTGCCATTTTATTTCACTACTCTTTTAATTTAAAACAATCAGTGTGCAAGAACAGCATGTACAATCACACATTGCTTGAAGCCAAATGGCCTCTACTTTGCTATCTCGTCACGTTCAGGGTGGGTGTCTTGCAGGAATCATGTGTCATACAGTGATCTTGTGCTTCTGTGTGTGAATCACAGATGGCTCTATATGTGGATGTTGATTTTAATTCGGTGTAGATTTTCTGGAGGATGCTGAACCCCACCCCCCCCCCAAAAAAAAAAAAAAAACTGTAACCTCATCTGTAATTGGTGGGTTTCACTCCAAGTGCGAACATAATTCAAAAAGTGTCACAAGGTAAGAGTGACGTAAGCCTCCCACGAATCACAGCTTTTTGTTTAGATATCACAGGGACATTCAGGAACGACACTCATTGCTAAACATTGGCGGTTTCCATTAGCATATTTTGACACATTTCCCTCAACAAGGGGTTGACGAAAACAGACAAACGTTCCTCAGCTCGGTTGTTTTTAATTAAAAGCACGAGGTCGTAGCCAGGGGCAAGTGTAAATGAGCGGTGGCAAAAAAATAAAGTACTCAAAATAAGAGAGAGAGAGAGAGAGCGAGAGAGTTTTTGCAGCATAATGAAAGGTGCTATGGCTGGTGATGAATATCCCCTCCCCAGGTAATGCCCGTCCATGGGCATCACCGTGACTACAGCCTCCCTCCCCGCCGCTCTGATATATTCACAGCCCAATCTCGCTCTCCTCTGAGTTTTAATAAGGTCATCAACTTGCCTAAAAGACGCATTCACTGACAATCTCGAGCACCTCGCCGTCTTCAGAAGGGGGGGATCATCCATGGAGGTCCTCTTAGCTCTCCTCCCTCCCTCACTGTCACCCCGGCTCCTCAATCACTTTCATTTAAAAAAAATATATATATATAAGCCAATTTTCAATTGATATCACGCTGCGCACCACCCGCATGCCTCCTTACTGCCGTCCGTTCGCCAAACAATAAAACCGCCCGTGCTGCGGTTTTAGTAGGAGCCGAGGGCCTGTGATCGGGGTTCAAGAGGTCATTTACACCAAAGGGGGGAGGTAAAATGTGTATAATGTGCACATCTATAACTA
>JAXIVH010001392.1:12500-15000 GCA_036785325.1 Urophycis tenuis | reverse complement strand
TCCTGAACTTTGTGACCATCGATGAGTCCAAGCCTGATGACCCCGCCCACGAGCACATCAACGGTACCTTGGACCTCCCTGTGGAGCTGGAGGAGCAGACCATGGGGAAGTACAACTGGGCCACGACGCCCACCACCTTCAAGCCCGACAGCCCGGACTTAGCCAAGCATTACAAGTCCGCGTCCCCCCAGCCCACCTTTCAAATCAAACCGGAGACACCGGTGGCCCCAAAGAAACACCACGTAATCCAGGAGCTCCCCTTGGACAACACGTTCGTGGTGGGCTGTGACTCGCTCTCCAAGTGCTCCTCGACTAGCTCCGACCCGTACAGTGTCTCAGAGTGCAGCTGTCAGGGGGGATTCAAGACTGCAGGGCAGATCACCACTCGACAGGTAATTCATGACTTCCTTTTTAAACCCACCCACACTAGCCTCCTCTCTGAGTCCTACTGCTGTCCCCAAATAGGTGATCTGGAGGGGGGAGGGTGGGGGCACGGAGATAGGGAATTCAGCCACATAGACCACCATGTCTACATGAGTGTTATCTGCGACAAATACTGAATAGGCTTCGGATTTACAAAAGAAAAGGTGTGCTCGGAATAATAGCTTCTTTTCAGGAAAACCCTGTTTTCATAATATTTTATAATCATCAGTAATTGCATAATCTTGGAAGAAAACGCATGTTCAGGTGAATACCCTTTCCCAAAGCCTAGAGTAAGCATAGTGGGGTGTAATTGTTGTATCTAGCAAGTCTATTCTATTCTTAAGTATGAATGGCTGGTGAAAGAGCCTTCATTGGAGAGAGAATTGCCCTCGTCGCTTTGATCTCTGCACTGCTGTATTTAAGGGCAGAGGGGTAGAAGTGCTGAAAGCTAATCTTCTTTGACTGACATGTTTAAACAAGCCAACTCGAGTGGTCAGGTGACAAATGTGGCAGTCGCAGAGAGGCATCGATACGGGCAACTCACTGCTCTGAGTATTAATTGTAGTCCGAAGGTGAGAAAGCAGTGACTTATGCCACCACAATATAAATGCTTAAAAGGCTTCACGTATGAGGTGAAAGTTCTGGGTTTTTTGTACTGAAAACATGAAATGCCATCTTAAATGTGCCTCTGAATCTTTGCGGCAGAAATAAACTCCAAGCAGAAATTAAATGCCAAGGTACGTCGCAGGGCTTATGATTCCCCTAAGAGACGTGCCAAATATAAAGTGCTCCAATAAATAACATAAAAACCTGAGGGAAGAAAAATTAAAATCAGATGTAAGGAGATGTAGCTCAGAAGAAGCTTTCCTGCAAAGGCTAGAGTGAGGCACTCTGGGAAAGGTCACAGACCGCTGCTGTGTGGGGGGAAGGGTCAAGGTGATAGGGAAAAGGTTACATACCGAGGGAACGTTAGCCGGACCTGCGAATACAATACACATAGAAACTGAAGCTGCCGTTGTATGCCCACCGATACACTTAGGATGACACAGATGAATGTAGAATAGATACGTGATCTACTAGTAGTGGATTCTTTTTTTGTGACGTGTGGAATATGCTTTTTTGACGAATACATGAATGTAGATATGGACATTAAGGTATTTTTAATGTAGATATATATCTACATTCAAGTAACCACAGAACAAAAATCTTAACAATCTCAAACAAAAACGATATAACAATCAGTAAAAAAAAAAAAAAAACTATTCACACACATTTGACTGTTTCTTTTGTTTTCCCATCCACTTACATTTGTGCCGGTTTATTTTCATCTGTTCATGTTGATTATGGCATCGATATTATTTGGACCTTTATAGGTCAATTTTGTGACACCGCGTCGATGATTTGAGATGCCTGTGATAACTGTCTGGCCACCGATGGCGAGCACATTTCCAAATCATTGGTTTACTTACACATTCCCAAGACGGCCTTCTTTGAAATCCCGTGAGCTTTTAAAACCCCTCGTGACATAGATTTGCTCCATAAACGACTGTTTATCCGCTGGAATTATTGTTGCTTAGGATCATTTACGTCGACACCCACATAGGCTTGCTAGTCATCCCCCCTCCGTCTGATCCACCTTTTATCTGAGACCATGGCTAAAGCAGAGCTCTGCCACACTGCTTTACACTGCGCAGATAGGAGCTTACCAACAGCACGCCTTACTTCCAAGCAGCGTTTCATTTTGAACCTCCTCATACCCCCGCCCCTCCTCCCCCCCCCCCCCCCCGTGACAAATTGTCAGGATGATTTTTTTTTTTTTTTTATTGCCCGCTTTAAAATATGCAAAAGTATTCAGTCAGGCTGAAGAATTAAGAATTATCCTCAATGATTACTTTTACATGTTTTTTTTGTTTTTTTTTGGAGACAAATTATTAAACTTAATTACTAGATTGCTCAAATTAATTCCTAATCAACAGATCCCAGTTTACAACCCTACCTTGTTGGTGTTTTTCTCTACATAGAAATGCGTTCGGTCGAACGACTGTCGGTCATAGCTCCGTCAGTCTGCCGCCAGACC
>JAXIVH010001392.1:0-7500 GCA_036785325.1 Urophycis tenuis | reverse complement strand
TGTCTTATTATCTGAATATGGTGTTAGGAGACGATGTCTATTTTAAAGCTTTTAATTTTACATCTTACCTCATAGAGAGCAAGATCGCTGTATCGGGAGGAGGTGTATTCATGTAATTATGGTATCAAACGTATTCTCCACTACGTAGGAGTCCACAGTATGGTCTATACATAGCATCCTAGCACTGTGTAATGGTTAGATTTGCCTGATCTTTGGGGAAAAAGACAAAAAAAGGGAAAAAAAACAACAGAAAAAAACCTACGACGCCCGTATATGGGTATACTTGTAAGGGAGACAGAGAACCTCACTTTTATTCAATGTGAAATACAATACGCACCTTACATGATCTTTGTAATTGAATTTGGAGTTGCCGTGTGTTGAGAAAACTGTAAAATGTTTGGTTTATGTATGTGTGCGCTTCTGAAATTTATTAAAGTCTTTTTGCATTGTAATGTAATTTCTATGACTCTTATTGTTCATCTGGGGAAAAAAAACAAACGTAAAGATGGTATTGTTCTGCATAAATGAGCATTATCTCCTCCATTTTCCTCACTCAAAATCCCTTCTATTTTGCTGAGCATAGTGTTGCGTTACGCTACACTAGAATTATTTTTACACCTAGGCTTATTCTATAATGGAGCGGGGCGGAGGATAAAATATGCATTTCATAGAATACATTGAATGTGCTGTACTGTTCCAGCACTAGAGCAAGTCTAGGTCCTGTTAAAAGTGCATGTGGATGTGCAGAGTGTAACAATTTTAATTGGCTCATCACTGAAGCCGTACAGAATATTCTCTGTGCCTCCTTTTCCGCTTTTTTTTTTTTTTTGCAAGCCAAACCAGTGGGACGCGACAATGAAACCGTTTAGATGCACATCTCTCATTAGGAACAGATTACAGCTAAAAAGTATGGACTTTTTTGGATGGGGGGGGGGGGGGGGGGGGTTGAGGGAGTACACCCTTTGAAGTGCACAGGCAGAAAACAAACACAAAAAAAAGCAGAATCGTTTTTTTTTCCTTTGTCTTTTTTTTTTAGCCGAGTGATAATGATCCTGCGATGATAATAAGCGCGTCTCTATGATGTACAGTAGGGCGTAAACACACAGAGCTGAAGAACAGGGAGAGCGGATCTGAGAGCGATGGAGGGATGGAGGGAACAAAGCCTGAGTTGTTAGCGCAGAGATGTTGAGAAGCTGGCCTTATGCCGCCTTTGACACATTTGATCCCAAAATACATACAAGTATTCCATTCTTTAAAGGGCCTCTAAGGAAAGCAGAGGCAACACATGTGTTTAATTGCCTATCAAAGTATTACGATTTTTTTTTTTTTTAATGATTGTTTTTTTTCAAATCTGAAAGTGCTGACTCTTGCCCTGGGGGGCTGAGGGGGGTCCCAGGGATCAGAGGCAGTACACGCGTGTAGCTAAATGTTCTCCTCGTCAGTGGGCCCGCACACAAACTTCAGCCTGCAAGCGACGGCCCCGTGTAAACCTGAGGAAGGATGCCTCATTCTCACGCAGTCTCCCGCACACTTTCAGAGCAGAAGTCATTAACGTGGCTCATTAAAGGTTGTGGGGCTGCTCTCAAAACGTGTGCCAGCTCTTCAACGGGCCAACGGCTATGCATAAAAATAGAGCAGAGCCTATAGGTGATGAATGGATTTGACTTCATTGTGTGTATATATTTATTTATATCTACCTTGTGATTTGGGGCGACAACATGCAGAAAATGTTTCAGTGAAGCAACCGTTGGCAGTGTAAGCTGTCCTCGTTACAGGTCCCTTTAAAGCTATTTGCTTTTCTTTATGTTTTATGGCTAGTCCCGTTCCCTTGGATGGATGCCTTCGTTTGTTCCCGGATTTCTCTCACTCTTTTAACTTGTGCTTGTGATTTTGCTGTGATCGTCAGAGATGAGAATGCACAGTGATCTGGGCTTTGCCGATGAAAAGAAACAAAAGAGACGTAAAGTTTTCCCGTGCTTTGTGTTGCAGAATGTCACCAAGAGGCGGGCTGGGTTTTTTTCTGAGAGGCGCTGTCCTGTCATGCCTATTCATTATCATGAGGAAGTAGTATTCCATTTCATGTCACAGCCCTGAAAGCCAGTCATGTATAGTCAGTTTGATTACAGATAATGCAGTGATATGTTTGTGGGCAGAAATACACATTTCATATTATTCTAAACCCACGCACGCACGCACGCACACACACACACACACACACACCACACACACACACACTCACACACGCGCGCGTATACGCACACATACAAACAGGCAAACACAAAACAGAACAAAGGGGCCAGAGGAGTGCAGTGTCCGTCCTTTGAGCCGCGTGTCTGCTAAGCGTTGTTTTTTTAGCGTTTTTTTTTTTTTTATTCTTTCTGTATCGCCAGATATGTTTTCTCTTACGGTTTAAGGGGTCATTAAGGTCAGCGCCACTTCTCCTAACCAGAGACATTTCCTCCGTCCCGACACCTCGCCCCAGTGGCGGTCCATTTTTCACCACGCTGTTAAGAGTGAGACGACGATGACGCCAGCGAGCGCTGAGTGTGAATGTCTGCAGGCGGACCCGTGGAGAAACCCCCCCACCCCCCCCAGCCGTGACTTTCCTCAACCTTGAACGTGTAATCACTGTGATCCTATTTGTTTGTGATATTATCAGTAACTTCCCCTTTATTATGTAAATGTAACATAATGCCCGGCGTCGTTCCAGAATTTGTCTGGATCCCATTTCCGAGATGCTAGCGGGATAACAAAGGCCCATTCTTTTCTTCACATTACATTGATTTACAAGACGCGGTCCACCGAGATCATGTTGTCATCTGGTGCACAAAATGACAGACTGACACTAACCAGCTCCATAAATCCTACACATTGGCTCTGCTTGGGCTGCCAAGGTGCCATTTGTGCTGCCATTGCGATGTGGAAAACTACAGGAAGAGTTAATGGGATTCTTCAGAGGGACAGTTTTGGTCCGTCTAATTGGTGCTAAGGCGCTAATCAACATAGAAATAATAGATCACCCCCCCCCCCCCCCCCCCCCCCTTAAAAAAAAACCCAACAAGATAATGACATAGTTTCAAGTTTTTAACCGTCATAATTAACCAAAGTTCCTTTTGCAGTTGCAATAGGTGTGAGGTGTGTTTGTGTGTGTGTATTCAGACTGAACAACAAAACAATTAAAATAGCCTTGCCCCAAATCCCTTGCCTTTCCGGAAGCATCCATTGGTCAAAGCGTCCGTTGGGAGATTTTGACAATTTCGCCCGAGTGTCCGGGGAGGGTGGGAGGACCCCGAAGCGACTCTCTAAGCGGTGGCTATTTTCTGCGCGCGCTGTGCATCGGTGCGGGGAAACGCGGGGGGGCGGCGTCTTGCCGCTGCGCTCCACTCAAGGCAACAACGCGCCACACAATCGGCGGCGGATCTGTGCAAAACTGAATTATTCACTCATCGCCCTGTAGCAGCGGTGGACTCGCTACCTTTTGTGTGTGTGTGTGTGTGCGCGCGACAATCAAATCAGCGTGGAAGCCTGTGGAGTGCCTTCTCTTACCGGAGACACAGAGTATGTGTGTGTGTGTGTGTGTGTGTTTGTGTGTGTGTGTGTGTGTGTGTGTGTGTGTGTGTGTGTGTGTGTTTGAGGGCTGCAGCCAGGAGATTGTTTTCATTGGAAACAATTCTGTTGATTGAACCGGTGGTGACTGGCTAGTGGGGATCTCAACCGCACGTTGAGAGTGCTCATGCTATTGTGTTTATCGGGTGGGGGAAGAAAAAACAACAACCCGGGTTTCAGTGTGTGAGCAAAGAACGGCTGGTTGTCAGCGGAGGCACGGCGTGGACTGCCTACCTGGGGCTTTTTTGTTATTTGTGTGCTATTTTGGGGGCAAGGGAAGTTCATGGTTTGATATGTTGTGGCAATGCACGACGGCGTGTCTTGGCTGATGTTCCGAGTTTTAGCTGCTTGTCGGTGCTTGATTGCTCTGGACAGTTGATGTTCCTCCGATTGTCATTAGGATAAGTAAGGTTAACGGTGTCTCGAAATGTTGTAGCCCCCAAATCACATTAGGGTTTTAAGGTTTGGTTTTTCGGAGGCCGTGTAGGTTTAACGCTAATCTCTCTAAAGCATAGCGACAAACACAACAGAGAGGTACAATCTTATGTAGTGGACTGTCAATTTCTAGTGTGTGTGTGTGTCTATGTGTGGTGTGTGTGTGTGGGGGGGGGGGGGGGGGGGGGGGGGGGGGGGGGGGTGTGTGTGTGTGTGTGATTTATTATAATTATTGTTTATCATATAGTATTATACAGTTGACAACTGCATCAAAGCAAAACCTTCCAAAGACTACCTTTCAATTTGATGGCCATGTTATCCTCCTCAATCATACAGAGAACGTCAATCTGTGCTTCAGGAGCTTTCAGAGACGGCCCCTCTGTTGGGGAATGCAGTGCCATTGTTCACCGCAGTGTGATGTCGCCAACACCATGCAGACCAAATGAGCTCATCCTGGACATTCCTTGAGATGCAGCTCATGGTTGGAAAGCTGCAGCCATGTTACATTAGTGCTGGTGGTATTTTTGCTTGCATATTGCACGCCAACCATCCCCAAGGTGGATGTTTAGGCTTCGCAGCTAATGAAGACAAGCCGGGCCTTCAGGGCCAACAGCAGATAAAGAAAGGGTTCCTCAGTGTAGTCTGGGCCAGCCAGACGGAGGGGCGCCCCTCTAAGACATTGTCCAAAGCAGGGGAGGGTCCGCGGCCATCTTAATCCTGGTGCAGAATTTGCGAGATTTGCTTTTGTCGAAAAGATTGGGTGAGCGATAAGATGCCCGCGTCCTCAGAATAGCTGATAATCTGGTTTGAACAGAGGACTCAGGGGGTATTTATCCAGCCTTAACATTTGCCCGACCAGATGGCCCCAACGGGGGCAAGCTACAACCCCCTCCACCCCCCCCCCCATCCATGCCCCCACCCAGCATCCTGCCCCACCCCCCCTTCTGTATGGTCCACTGTGGGGGGGGGGGGGGGGGGGCATGAGGGAGGCAAAATGAAAAAAAAGAACAGTGGGACGATAATCAATGTTGTTTATTTTGCTGCTTGACTCCTTAAGTACTTTGAGCCAGATTAGAGGGCTTTCCAAGGGATCATCGGGAGGGAGACCGCAGACGATTGCCTTTTTCCATCCCGACTGTCTACCCCTCGCGCCCTCTGCCCCGCGAGCGGAGGCGACTTAGAGTGCACGCCGGCTCCTTCTTCCTGATTAGGCCCGTGGCAAACCCTGTTAAAATGAACCGGCCAGTGTGCTAATCACTATCGCAAGACAGCCGGCTGTTTCCCTTTTTTTTTTTTCTCCCCCCCCTTCTATCCGTGGCTACAGTGGGCTACAGGCCGTGTCCAGCAGAGAGGAGCCACTCTCTGAGCGATATCGCCTAAGTACCCTCCTTTGAACCGCCGGTTGACACACACTGCAGACCCACAACCCACTCGGGGCTAATCGTAACACTTCTGACAGGGAGGGGTGTGTGCGTGTGCGTTTGGGCGTGTGTGTGTGTGTGTGTGTGTGTGTGTGTGTGTGTGTAGCCAAAGGAGGTCAGTTCGCACACACACACACACACGAATGCACACAGACTGGCCTGCTTTCGTCTGCATTGTAAAGTTGCCACGCACGCACCGCGCGCACCCACGCGCACGCACACACATGCACGCACGCACACTCACACCCACACACACACACACACACACACACACACACACACCCACACACCCACGCACAAACAAACACACCCACTGAAAAAAAAAAGGTTTATATTCTCCGTCTTCAATTACACAAGGGATCGCTTGTCAAACAAAAAAGATGCCAGAACACGTTCAATCTGCTGGTCTGCGCAGAAGACGCAGCATCACGCCTACCTGCAGTCTGTGGAAACGCAATACCGCGGATTACGTGGAATGTATGAGCGTGACTGCTTATAAGCCATTAAATCTCTTGTGTTTGTTTCCTAAAGCCCAACTTTCTAACCTTATGCCGCTGGCAATCATCTCAGGCAGAACTGGACGTCCGCAACAACGGCATTTGTCTAATGAGATCAGCCCATTGGCTAATTAGAGCTAAGAGCTGCATTAGTGCTCTTGAATGCTTTGCATGCACAGAGGAAGCGTTCTGCTATGGCATGCATTGTTTGTTTTTGTTTTTTTTTCATTAAAATGGCTTATTGTAGAGCAGATCAGATTGCAGATAGAGTTGGGGACACTTTTGTCTTCTGCTTTTCTCTATAACATGGATAATACGACTTGAAATGCTTTCCATGACATGAATTAATTTTTCAACTCACAACCCCCTCCTTCGTGACTGAGTCTCTGTCAAGGAAGTATTGGTGGTGTCGTTAGCGGAGTCGGACCTAAGACCCTTTGTCAGTGGTAATGTGCATCCAGGGCTAATTCTACTAGCTTGGCTCATTGCTGTGCCAATTGCATTAGACAGTTGACTGTTTGACTTGGAGCCAAGGCGTTGGCTCGTACCGCTAACGCTAGCCTGAAGCTCCTTAGTACTCTAATAAGGTTACGTGATCGGGGGACGTCGGCGTTCGCCAGATGTGATTTCACTCACAAGGACACTTTTACTTGTTTTCATGTGAAACAAAGCAAAAGTGAAAAATTGTAAGTCAGAATAGATTCTGCATTCAATCATTGTATTCATTGCTCTGAAATCATATTCCACAATATATACACACCGCCTGACCACAGGAAAATTGGAAATATCAAAGAAAGGGTCGGGGGATTGTGAACAGTGGTGTTTAATAATGCATTTGAATCATTGGCGATCATAAAGAATGGATGTGCTTGCAGTCTTGAAAGAGTATTTGAAAGTTCTTCCTTTCAAAGGCCTTTCAGACAGATTAATCTAAGTTGTTTTGATGGTCCTTCAGCTGCACATGTTTTCTTGCTTGACTGCCTGGTCATTAGCCTACTGGTTTATATGTATGCACTGCGCATCGTGTGGTGGTACTTCAGAATTTAGTTTTTCTCGTATAAACACTTCAGTGCCACATTTATTCCAACACCATGTTTTCATGCTAGATATTTATTATAAATGATATATTCCATATCCATTTTTGAAGTTAAAGAGAAACCTAAGGCTTTGACCTCATGCTTTGTTGTCAATACTTTGCACTCAAAGACACTTATATTCCCTCCTTTAAGATTGAATAAGAATAATAACATTTCCAGACCATTTGCATTCCAATTCCTTTCTTTCACGAACCCATCTTCAGACCGCATCTCTCCAGTGTGCTCTCAAAGCGCTTTTAGATATTTGGGTGTTTCTGAGGCGTGGTTTCTGTTCGACCGTTCCTCCATCGAGCGTGAGAAAGACAGGAGAGCCGGGCTACTCTGCGGGTTGGGGGGGAAGATGTATTTCTGCCGCGGACACAAACCGCAGCGCGTATTGGCTTCCCCGGCGTCGTGAGCGCCCCGGGGCCGTGGGGGCCCACGCTGCGGACGCAGGCGTGCCAG
>JAXIVH010001391.1:0-20000 GCA_036785325.1 Urophycis tenuis | reverse complement strand
ATGATGGTGCGGGTGGTGCAGGGAGATAGGTAGTGGGTGGAGGCCGTTCTGGGCAGCTGTCCGTGCAATGTAATGGGTCTGCCAATACTCCCCCTCCGGCCAGTGGAAGCAAGCCCCCCCGCCACCCCCACCCCCACCACCACCGCCGCCGCTGCCACCACCACCACCGCTGCTCCACCATCGCTGCTCCACCACCCAGCCGTCAACATATGGTTACAAACAGGAGGGGGGGATACGCATGAGGCACGCAACACACCGGGAGCCCTGCGCTGGCAGCCATGTGTGGGATTGGATTAATTTGGCAGCGAGGTCGCTGATGAGTCAGGTGGGCGAGGCCCGGGTGGAGGCGGCGGCGGCGGCGGCGGGTGGCGGCGGTGGCGACAGCGGCGGTGACGCAGCCGCTGTCGGTGGGCGTGTACATCATCATCATCATCGCTCCAACACACAGACGGCCATCGTTTGATGAAGGAGGAGGTGGGGGGGGGGGGAGGAGCGGGGAGGAGGTGTTGGGAGGAGGGGGGGGAGGAGGTGGTGGGAGGAGGGGGGGAGGAGGGAGGGAGGGTGAAGCCGACGGGAGGCTTTTCCTCCACCACTGCTTTAGAAAGTGCAGACTCGCAGGCGATGGGGGTGGCGGAGGGTGGAGCGATGGCGTTGGGAGAGGCCATTCCGCTGGTAATTTGTGGTGGAGCAACATTGCAACATCAGCAGTTTTCCGGTGGATGTATACCTCATTATTTCGCGTTACGTCTCCTTGACCACTAATTGGCAATAATGTAAAATCTATAAATTATACATAATCTCGTTAGAAATCTGGGCATTTGGTCAAACGTGTGCACTAATAACACTGAAAACATTTAATTCAATTTCGACTCTCTCTTTCGACTCTCACTTTATGACCAAATACACACACACAACCCTACAGATAGTGTATATACGCATGTATACGCATAAATATACTGTATGTATGTATGTATGTATATGTATCTGTACACATACAGATGTAAACCCTCAGCCTTACCCTGACCCCACACACAGCTCTGTCTTGTCAAAGTACAAAAGTGTCACTGATTCTGAAGTGGTGGACCTAATCTGTGCAGCACTCTGAGGAAAATGACCTGCTTTCAGTTTGCGACAACTGACAAATCTGATGTAACCACAGCGACATGACAAGTCAACAGAGGAAGCTGATAGCTGCACAGCACTGAGCCTTGAGATGAGGTCTCGGCTTTGTTTTCACATCGGAATGGTGTACTGCACAGCCATGCACAGCCATGCTGGCCGGGATGCTGTGTGGTTGTGTTGTGTGTGCGTGCGTGTGTGTGTGTGTGTGCGTGTGTGTGTGTGTGTGTGTGTGTGTGTGTGTGTGTGCGTGCATGTGTGTATGCGTGTGTGTGTGTGTGTGTGTGTGTGCGTGCATCTGTGGGTGTCTGTGAATGAAAACACAACACGAATGCATCGAACGCTATCAGTACTAGAAATATTACAATAACATAATAACATCAACGATCCCTTTACGCCTCCTATACATTCTACAGCTTTGTTCCTGTTCCCACACCCGCCGCAGCGTCCCCAACCAGAACACGCCCATCCAGGGCGCCGCTTGAGAAGACCCCCCCCCCCTCAAGCCAGTCCCCATTCGTACGGCAGCGCGCAGAAGTCTGGATGAGCGGCCCCTCAGATCGCGGTCCTCCCGCGTGGCGCTCTAATTGAGACGCCATGTGGCGCCCTCCGTAGGCCTGCTCGTCATAAAGACGGGCGAGTCTGGGGGGGGGGGGCGAGGGGGAGGAGGGGGGAGACGGAGGGTCCTCCGGTGAGCTTTAAGAGAGACCCCGGCTGTCTTGTCGGGGGTTAGGAAGGAGGCCGTGTCACTCTTAAGAGAGACCCCCCCCCCCACCCCACCCCCTCCCCCTTCCCCCCAGATTGGATTACCGTGTCAGCATAAAACACAAGGTATTAAAAATGTAGCCTCCTCAGCGCGGAGCGTTTCATTTCGGCTGTAACCCGAACGCCGCGGCGGCGGTGGTCGTGGCGGCGGCGGGATGAGGGATAAGGCGAGTGACAAAACAATCTCGGGAAGCAGATGGGTTCGGTTCGGGGATTTGCGGTATAAATAACACAGATAAATAACGCCATGATATCGGATCAGCGCTAACCTTGTCAAGTACTTTGCCGGTAAAAAAAAAAAAAAAAAAAAAAAAAAAAACTCACAAAAAAAAAAAAAAAACGGGCAAAGAATAAAACAATTAGGGAGCGGATTTGGTTCCCCCCGCTCGGCAACAGATTGGTGCATGAATCAGTGAAACGTTTTAGGTGCTTGTCAAATGAGAACGGTAATTAAAACAGGTGTTGTATTGAACATTTAGGGAAAAAGGAGGATGGTATTAATTGAAACATCTGTTGCAATAAAGGAAAAGAGGGAAGAAAATATCCTTCCTTTGAACGTCCTTATAGAGCCGTGTGCCCGAGAAGCGACTTTGGAAAAAAAAACCTAACTCAGTGTTCTGTCAACACATGAACGATGACACGCGGAATGATTCTTTGATGTCATATTGCTCTTGCAGGACACAATGAATCCTGTAGGTAGATATTAACAAGACAGATCTGGTTATTCATGGAGCCTTCCATGATAATTGTATGTGTATTGTCACTATTTTTGTAATCAAATCCTCACCTACATGTGTGTGAGTGTGTGTGTGTGTGTGTGTGTGTGTGTGTGTGTGTGTGTGTGTGTGTGTGTGTGTGTGTGTCTGTCTACTTCAGACAGCTGAATTACATTGCTAGTGCTACCAGTGCTACCAGTGTTGTCTACCCTCATAGTTTCCCTTTCACGTCAAAGTGTGCTAATTGTGTTCTGGTTTCTGATGAGGTCAAATGAGGTAATCATTGAAATGAGAACTAATCATGGCAACAGCAAAGAAAAAAAAAAACTAAAGTAAAACGAAAAAATAATTAAGGGCTCAGAATATTATGGTCTGGAAGCTTCCGTGCTAAAAATAATGTTTTCATTGGGACCAGCACCATTGGCAGCGAGGCGCGGTAATTCATCACACTGTTCGCCACTGACTACGGTTACAACTGCACTTAATTACAACAACTTAATTAGGCTATATGGCGCTTTGTCCTAATCTCTAAATAATCTCTGGATTCGAGACGTTTAGCAGCCGCGGCTGGTGCGGCCAACTCGTTAAAAGAATAGATCACACTCAAAGGTTTCTGGAGGCACGCGAGGGCCCTTCAACCACGGGGTCTTCAAACACAGGGCCGTCGGTCAACGCCTGTGGCGTTCCCACAAAGCCGGGGCGGCCTCGGCTGTCACGGCACGTCCTCACTAATGACGCGCGTCTGAAGTCAAACCGCTCGGGATTAAGTGTCTTGTGAAACAAAGTGACTCAGCGGCGACCGGTTGTACATGAACAGGCGAACCCGGCCCGTAACAAGCTAACCTCCTGCCCACCGCCTGGCTTTCTGGGGGGGGGGCGTATGAATAAGCGCGAGCCATTGAAGAAACACGACCACAAAGACCACGACGACAACAACAACAGCAGCGAGAGACAGAAAAGCCGGCGTTTTGTTATCTTACCTCCTGAGTGCGGGGGAGGGCCGCACAGCAGGACCACCCCCTGGCCCTCCCGCACCGACACCGAGCTCCTTCTGTGGGTCTTGAAGTTCTCCAGGTCTGCGGAAAGAAAGTCGAGAAAAAGAAAAAAAGAGCAGACGGAGAACGCTATTAGTCCGGTCCACGCAGCAACCGCACAGAGAGACGAAGACAAAGACGGCGACACGGCGAGGTCACAGCCGTCAGCAAGGAAAACAAGCTCGCCACCGCCGCGCACGCCACATCCTGACAGCGGGAGGGGTTGAAATGAAAGGGTGAAGCCGTCGGAGTGATGAGGCTGAAAGCGGCCGCTCAGGGCGGCGATGGATGCTGACAGGTCGTCGGCGCACCAAAGCAGGTACCGCCCCCGGCGTCTCGCCAGCCGGCCGCATCATTACCCGGGACCGAGCGGCCGGCGTGTGGCGACACTGGGGGGAGGGGGGAGGGGAGGGGGGAGGGAATGAGAGCTGAGACGAGGCGGGGCGTTTCAAAGCCCTCCGCGTCTCGTGGCCTGGCTGGGTTCAGCTGGCGTCCCTTTGTAGGGAGCCGGGCGGTCAGGTGGAACCAGGGGCCGTCGGAGAATAGCTCCGCAATTAAGGAGGCCATCAGAAATAGTTGGCAGGCGTGTTTAAAATGTGAGTGTGTGTGTGTGTGTGTGTGTGTGTGGGTGTGCGTGTGTGCGTGTGAGCGTGTGTGTGTGTGTGTGTGTGCGTGTGTGCGTGTGAGTGTGTGTGTGTGTGTGTGTGTGTGTGTGTGTGTGTGTGTGTGTGAGTGTGTGTGTGTGTGTGTGGGGGGGGGGGGGGGGGGGGGCATGGCTTTAGAATCAAGAGTACAGCATCGGTCCTCTATGACATGGGGAAAATGGAGGATGGTAGGACGCTATATCACACACACACACACTCACAGACTCTCTCACACACACACACACACAAAGACGTACCCAGTGTACAGTGGCATGTATTTACATACAGGAAAAATCATCTCTTTTCCAAACAAGCTTTTAACAATGGCTTTCGAAACGTGCAATGCTTTCACAACTGCAATACAAGTTTGAAACAAAGTCGAGCAAATTAGCCGCTGCATCGCGATTCGACAGCCATAAAAAAAATAAGAGTGACACTCTAATGAGGGGGGGGGGGGGGGAAACCGCAGCAAATCTTCTGTTTGTCTTTCTCTCTCTCTCCCCCTGACAGACTTAGTTGTCCCTCACTCTGGTATGGCGAGTGTGTTTCACCGCACTTGGTCACACATCAGGGGTTTTAATAGCTCCAGCGGTTATCCCCACACTCTCTCTCACACACACACACAGACACACACACAATTACACACACACACACACAATTACACACACACACACACACACACACACACACACACACACACACACACACACACACACACACACACACACGCACGCACACACACACACACACACACACACACACACACACACTCGCACACGCACACACACACTCCCGAGCATTCAGCACAACCTCCAACCACAAAACGTTACACAGCTATTCCTGGTACAGTTCATCTCGGGGAAAAGAGGACTCCAGAATTAGCCGGGATTTTTCATTGGACAACTGAAGGGATAACAATAACAACGTTAGCCGAGCTATTTCCTTGTGTTAATTTTATTTCTCTCTCTCGCCCGGCGGTATCTGGCCGGGAAGTTAATTCAGAGATAAGACGGAGGAGGAGGAGGAGAGAGAGAGGACGGGGTGGGGTCACGGCTGAGTGTGCACTAACACAATGGGAGTGGTGGGAGGACAAGATGTCTTCTCTGGGAATGCTTCGAGTCTGAGGACTGTCGTGCAGGGGCGAGATTAGATTTAATGCTGTTTGCGTGTGTGTATGTGTGTGTGCGTGTGCGTGTGCGTGCGTATGAAAGTAATAGTGGGCATATCCTCTTTGAGGAGAAAATTAAAGCCAGTGATTTGAGTGAATTAAATAGCGCTTCCCTTTTGTGTTGTTAAGAGTGGGCTACTCCACAGTGAATAAGGCATCCTGGGTCACCGTTGTGGCGCTGGATCAGTAGACTGGACTGTGATCAACCTCTTACTTGAAAACCACGGCTGATTAGTCCGGACCTAAATGTAAGATTGTTGAACTGATTTACAACCAGGACTCCATGGTCACTTAATGTGTGTCATATTGGCTTTGGCACAAGTCCATTAAGGAGCAACCTTACATTATGTTTTAACACATAAATCTGCCCTCAGCTCTTAGCCATTTAAATAGTGGTATTATGAGACTATATGGAACCTAATTAGATGGTTAACAGTTCCTGAAAATTTATACCCCTAACAAGACCGTCTTGAGGGTCATTTTGAATATAAAATATATCATTCCTATGATATTCTCTTTTCGCTCAGTAAGTACAACTAGGCTGCAAGGCTAGTCTAGACTTCAAGTGTGAGAGAGTACTCCATTAAAGCCCACCATTAAACATACACATGTTTTCCCCCACATGTTTAATTTACAGAGTTCTTATTTTGCGCGGCTTCTAACTGCTTACTAAAAAAAAACAAGATACTGTGCCCCGGAATAATTGAGTATATGAGGGCAATCCATAGATGGAATGACAAATTGGCTGTCGGCTGCCATTTTTAGCCTGCAAATCACTGTCCTTGTGAATTACAGTTGGCTGGCTCTGGAAACCTCCCCCTGTGCAAGAGGGATGACCATGATTTATCCTTCCTCAGAACAAAAGCGTTATTGGATATTGAGCCACAATCACCAGCTCTAAATGAAATTATTGCAGGCCCCAGGTTTTTTTTTTTTTCA
Source organism: Urophycis tenuis (assembly GCA_036785325.1). Taxonomy (NCBI): domain Eukaryota; kingdom Metazoa; phylum Chordata; class Actinopteri; order Gadiformes; family Phycidae; genus Urophycis; species Urophycis tenuis. The sequence continues at coordinate 13,615 of JAXIVH010001391.1, read as the reverse complement.
CTTGGTTTACTTTGAGTATAACATAGTATCTTGTTTATTAAAGAACAGCTATTGAGTGCGATTGCTCGGGTGTACGGAGATACACCCAAAATGCATTTAAAGCAAATGTTTCGGGTTGTCCTTTAAAGTCAGGTTTTGGCACGGTCTGGCATACGCCAAAATGGCCCAGAAATGGCTTTGGAGTGGCACAACCACTTGCTTTCATCTGAAAGTACGATAGAAGGTTAGATAAAAGGAAAATATAAACCGTCTCTAAAAACATGTGGCTACAGAAGAGACTTCTAAGGTACTGAATTTATTTGTTTGTTCCAAAAATCTTTTTTTTTGGGGGGGAGGCTTTTTTTTTGGGTGGGTGGATGGGTGGTGGGTGGGGGTGGGTGGGTGGGTGCGTTGAGATTAAAGCTGTTTTCACAAGAGGAGTGGAGATGCTTGCTTCACTCGGGCCGGGGTGGAGGTTTTTCCTGGTCCTGATTGGTCAGAAGCACGTGCCGTACTGAAAGCTTTGAGAGTCACGCTGACAACATTTCACTGTGGCCGTCTACCCACGCTCAGTGGTGGAGATGAGCCCCCCCCCCACCCCCCCACCCTCCCCAAAAACCCATTGTTGCGAGACAGGGGCTTTGGGGGAAGGCAATGAAAGAGTATTTTATTGATACAGGCGAATGACTTCAGAAACTGCCTTGCAGACAGGGGGGCACATTGTAAAAAGGGGATTTGTACCAAAGGCGTACTTTTTGTGCATGCACAGCTGTGCACATAATTACTTGGATGTATAAAATAGAATTGAACACGGGCACAGGAAACAAAGAGATCTACCCAGACATGATCAGGATTCCCTTTTGAATTTGCCTGGTTGGGACGAAAAAACCGAAATCCAAATATTCCGAGACCGTGCGAAAAAAAAAAAAAAAAAAAAAAAAGACTGTGACTTCCGGCAAAGGACTCCGGCGCTGTCTCTTAAAGGGGAAACGGGGCTAACAATGATTAATGTCCTCAGGACCAGTAAATGTGATGCCCCATCTAGATGCATTAGCATCAATTACTGTTAACCTGGGCTGACATTACAAACAATGATCTCCCCGATTAGCCTGATGATCACATCCCAGATATATGAGCGGTTCCAAATGCCACCGCGACTTATCACACTTCCACGTGCCTGTCCCGCCGTAACCATGTGATTCATTACCACCTGAGAGCATCCTTAAGGACCCTCTTTGTCTGCCAATATACGCCGGGCGTAGACTCTCGCATGCGTGTCCCGCACACGCGCGCGTGTGTGCGCGTCTGTGTGTGTGTCTGTGTGTGTGTGCAGGCATGCGTGCTCGCCGACATGGGCGATGTGTGTCCTTATGTTTGTGCCTCTCACTGCATTTTGAATTATGCGGTTATCGCACACGCATATCGAGTTAATAGGGATACTCTTCACCTTCTGTTATATGCCGTGTGTGCTTGTGTGTGTTTGTGTGTGCTTGTGCGTGTGTCTGTGTGCGTGTGCTTGTGTGTGTGCGAGCATGTGTGCATGTGTGTGTGTGTGTGTGCGTGCGTGTGTGCGTGTGTGTGTCCGTGAAGGTACAGTATATGTACAGTATGTGTGTGCAGGCATTCGCTTATGCAGAGGCGGACGTGCGTGCTTGTGTTGACGTTGGTGCCTCACTGCCTTTGTCACATTTTTAATTATATGGTTATCATATGGCTGATTTCTTCCACTAATCTATGTGCCTCTGAGAGACAAATTGAACGGCAGGGTTTAAGTATGTTATGCTATACTATTGAGCTTCCCTTCCGCACAATATCTTGATAGTATACCACAGATAAGCACCAGAGTACACCCATTAGCTATTTACACCTCATTAACCGAGTCAATATGCTCACGCCGCATTATCACAACAGCTAAGAGGGGTCTAGAGGATTTATTTGCATTTAAATGAGGTATTCATGTTTCCCCTCAAGGCCTCTAAAGTCCTACCCTGGTGAAAGCTGGAGATTTCAACCGCATGCTTGGCAAAATATTAGCCTGGCTGACACCGAACACACTCGAAGTCCCTGTCAAACTGCAGTGGGAAAATAGCCTGAACCGGGAACGGCTTTTGAGGTTTCTTAATCCCGTGTTTCGTTCCTTTAAAATTTATAGTCTCGTCGCTAGTCAGCAGAAGCTCGCATCCAAAGTGAATGTCGTTCGAAAAACGTGTAAGCTAGGCTAAGGGGGTTTAGCTCAAGGGCGCCTACAGGTAGAGCTGCGCCCATTCACGGTTCGAACCCAGAGTGTTTCGGCTCGGAGCGAGACCGCCGCTCACCGCTGGACCGTGCGACACAACCAGGAGTGTGCTTGTGTTCACAATGGCCCCCCACCCCCCCCACCCCCCCCCCCCCCCCCTGTTACCACCGCGGTGAACCTTTCCCTGTCAATGCAGCGGCGGTGAGTGTCTGGGGCGGCCGGGTTTATTGTGTTGTAAAGAATGTCCTCCTGGCCGCGGCGACCCGCCTGCCCTTTGTGTTCCGTCGGAGGGCCGGCCCACGCCAGGTCCCGGGCGGCGGCGGCAGTGGCGGTGGCGGCGGCGCGGGGCGCACACATTGACCGCGCGCATCAGCGTGAATTATGGGCGTACATATTTTACATAATCACCGATATGGAATCGATGGACATACTAATCAAGGGCAGCCGGTATTGAGTGAGCGCGCCCACCGGCCCATCCGTTATCCCGGCAGCCAGTGGACAGCCGCCGCGCGCTCAAGGAGTAGCATCATCCATCAAAAGTTTGGGTTCGGCGGAGGGAGGGGAATGCTGAGCGAGTCTGGAGCCTCGCCCGCTTTCCAAACAATAACCTTGGACGGCCCTATAGCCGACACGTAGCCTAAAACAAATATTACCCCGGGGAGACAATTTAAATACAGACCGAGTCAAATTGCTGCCGATCTAATTATTACATGTAGCGCCGTTGCACTCTGGGGTTATGGAATTAGAATGCGTCCGCGGCGAGGAAACGCAGCCTCCTTTGCATGCAGGTGTACACACCCAGCGGGCCCCCGCGCGCGGATTGTTGCTAACAAATCAATGTGCGGCGGAAGAAAAAAAAAAAGAGGAGGTTTAATTAGGTGGGGGCCAAAATCTGGGTCAGTGAATATCTCGGGGTGGTACGCAAAAAATGAAACATAGAATTACACAATTCGAATATCTGAATAAAAAAAAAATCCCTTGGCTTTGAAGTCAAATATGCTTCCCGATGAGGCAATTAGTATGCGATATTAAAGTTCAGCCCGCCAGTTGGTACAGTCCAGTGGGTGGATTCATCCAACATACATCTGCGGGGGGGGGGGGGGGGGGCACTCCCACATGGGATATCATTACAGGGGTTGATTTGGAAATGGCTTGTGTTTGCAAATCATCATCACATCTGCCTGTAGGGCTAGTAAGTAGGGGCCCTTTGAGTAATATCACAGCACAGCAGGTTGGAAAGTCGATTGAACAAAAAAAAAAATCTGCCTTCAAATGATATATTTTGAATGTCAGACTTCGGCTTTGGGGAGACATGAATGAACAATGATGTCACTCTGACTAGCACGCCGAGGCGTTTCGAGGAAGATGTGTCGTCATGTGAGAGCACTGGGCTGACTGAAAAAATATCACTCCGCCCGACTCCGCACCAGCAGCAAAGGCATCGGGCGTGAGGGAAGAATGCAAATTCCTGTGGCGTCCATTTAGATGGCGACAATAAACTGCAGGAGCCCCTCTGCGAGCCGTGATGGTGTAATCTACTTTGATGGTCTCTTTAAAAACCGAGACACATAAAGGCAGGAGGATGCATTTAGGTCTGTTTGTCGCATAGCTCACACCCTATACAATGTGTATGTCACTAGCCTATGACTAGCCTAAGAGCCTAAGACTCAAAATTAAACCAGATACTTACTTATACATATGTATATACAGTATATATATATATATATATATATATATATATATATATATATAAAGAGGAAGAAGAAAGAATGAGTTCATTACGGTGGTAAGATACGTCTCAAAAGTACATTTCCGACCTTGGTTCTCTCACGCCGCAGTCCTGTCGAAGTGTGTGCCTTCACGGCTGTAGTGATGCGGTAAACGATTGGAGTGATGTGGTAAAAGGATGTGGCATCAATGCCAGATTAACCTTATCACAGTCATACGTTGAGCCTGCTTCTTGAGTTACGTTGAAATAACACTTCCTTCGAGACATTAATGTAAAACATTTCCCGCTCCAATCCATTTGCTCATTAAAGAGGTATGTTTTACACCACGTCATCATTTTCCCCACACAATATGTGGGGGAAAAGCCACATACATCACATTGGTTGCCCTTTTAAATGATTGTGTTGAACCCTAACCTTTGGATCATGACACAAGTTAATTAAGCATTACAGTGCGTAATAAAGAAGATGAATGACATCCGAACCTACGACGATTCCTTGACGGCGTGACAGGACTCGCGGGCTGCTAAGGTCAAAGTGCTAACAATTGATGGAACTGTCACCGCGTCGCAGTCCACTTCGGGTGACGAAATCGGATTCTCCGAAGCCAGGGAGCGACTTGCCAACAGCCGCGTCGACTCAAAAAATAAAATAAAAATGGCCGAAGATATATTGACGTCCTTGACGCTAAAAGAGAGGCTTTCCGAATTTAATCCGAGTGAGCCATCACTCAGCCGCTAATGTCGTCATTTATGCTACAGCCGATAAATGGGCCCACCGGCACCTATTGACTTGTATTTTCCTTAGGAAGGCGAAAGTCCAGAGTTTGTCAGTTAGACTTCAACCAATCTATTCTGATGCGAAACCAGACGATCACTCATTAGAAAGACACTTTTCACTTCCTGTGTGCCTGATTGATAGTTTTCTATGCAAGGCCTCTTTTGAATTGTTTCTTTATTTTTTTTCCCCTTCTTTTCTTACGGGTTGAACGAGCAGTTAGTGACAGCATTCTGAGTGATTTCCTACTTTAGGGGAAAAAAAACGGCCGAGAGTATTTTTTGTTCAGCTGTTTTACAGTATATGTGGTGCAGACTTAAAACACACAACTTTCTGTCAGAGAGAAAAACTCATCGGACCACTGGCAGCATTCACATCCCCAGAGAGACAGGCATCTGCAACTACTGTCCCGAACTGCCACTGATGACAAATCATCCCGACCGCTGCGCTTTGAAGCTACCAATAAAACAAACACAAAAGAACCACAGAAAATCTGTTAAAAACTCACATGCAAATGTGAGACTGGCCTCACGGCTAACAATGGTCCCGAAGGAGTTGGAGGCGAGGCACTGATAGGTTCCAGCATCGTGGTCTTTGTTCAGATGGCTGATTCTCAGGTTGCCTCCAGACAGGCTGTAGTGGGAGCCGCTAGATTTCACACTGATCACTGTGCCATTCAGCTTCCACCTGAAAGGAACAACAAACAACAAAACAGATGTACCTCAGACAACACATATATCATTGAGGGAATAAACGCTCACCACGCCACATTCAAATGAAACCCATCCCTAGCCTTGAGGTGGTGTCGATATTCACAAAACTAAATCACGTGTATTCAGGCTCCACTGGTGCCGTCATTTCATTATTTACCAACAGGGGAGGGGGGGAGGGGGTGCAGGAGGGGAAGAAGTTCCCTGAAATCATGTCCTCTGGCATTTTGTTAATCTAACTAACAGTGGACTACTGGGGTGCCAAGCTCTGAGAACCGACAGGCAGAGGAGGCCATCCATCTTGCCTGAGCCCAGTCAAACTGTATACACATGCTGCTAAATCATTATGCTGCCACAATTACAAGTTATGCCTGCAACCTTGCCTTAACCCGTGACTTATACTCAAGTCCATGTGATTATCATCAGTGTTAAAGGGGCGTGATCGATGAGGAAATGTAATTCAGGTAAAATGAGTTAAAAGCTCCCTCCTGACGTTTCCAGACACGGCACACATCCAGTGTGTACGCCTCCAGCATGCAGTGCTGAAGTCAAGAAAGAAAGACCTTTGATTTATTTGCATGATATGGATATCAATGATGTATAGTCATAAAGTAATGAAATGCAGTTTCTTTATGAGAGAAGATTATGAGAAGAAGTATAAAGAAATTAGATGTATATTATCTTTCATAGATATTCCTCTGAATAAAAATGATATATGTTATATTAAATGATAAAACGGTTATATGCCCAAATCAATGACACAGATGTCAACTGATGACAATTTGTCCATTAAATTGGATTTTGAACATTGTTAGCACTGAGTTCCAGAAGTTGTTATCAGGAGTTGTCCATTATCACTGGTAAAGGGAGAGACAAACAATGACACAGCCACCGCATCCTGCTGGACCAAGTGAAGGGCTGGCGTCCCCAGCGGCGCGGCTTCCGTTAAGACTCGTGTGTTTGTTTTCTGTCTGCGCGCTCCCCACAAGCAACGCCGGGTTTCTTCAAAGCTAATCTCGGATCCAGCAGTGCTACTACGACGCGCCAGCACAACTTCTGGGGGGAAGGCGGCACAGCGAAAAAGTAAAAAACCTGAAAGGCCAGAGATTCACCTTGTTTTCCGTTTCGTTAACGAGAGATTTCTACCAAACAGAAACTAATTTGCATGGGCGGAGCTTTCGGAAGGGGTTTTTAATATGTGTATTTCTACAGTGGCCAGTCTACCTAGTGTTGATTTGAAACCTTTAGATATAATTTCTTCACCGTTTACTCGTTCTGGCTAAGTTTGTGTTTGCCAATTACGCGCTCAAAGATCCCCGCCTCCAGCAACATGATTGGCCAAAACAAAAACGAACGAAAACGAAAGTGAAACGCCCCGTTCACCCAGATTTCATCTTGTCTTGTCATTAGACCGCTATATTTTTTTCAGTATTTGGATAATCTGAAGTCTGATTTGTGAGACCACTCCGGGCCAACAGGTCTATAAATAGACACAGCGTGTGTGGACACGGGTCCATTCCATCAGGCGCCATGTGAGGGCATCTTCTCCAGAGCCTTGTTACTGCACACACTGGAGTAGAACAAGGCTGTCTCATAAGACCAAGCCAGTGTATCCTTCCACCACAGTCAAAGCGGAACGATCAAGAAATAAATATATATCTTTATAGTTATAGATATATATATATATATATAAAATATGTGCTTATGAAATACCGTCCAGACAAAATGGACATGACGAGAATTATCTTCTGAACCGCAAAGTTTGTGTCGAGGTTCTGATGTTGGCGTCGAGGCTTAGACAGCGAAGAGGCTGTCCCTCAGGGATTTGTCTGTTTCTGGAGAGGAAAGGATCCCATTGACTACAAAAAAAAAAACTGTAAGCAGCCCAACCACCAGTCGCCATGGCTCAGACACAGGCCCGGGGTAATACTGATATTTCTCCAAGAAGGATTTATTTAGATGAGAAAAGGAATAGCAAGAGGAAAAAAATTGCAGTGGAAAAAAAAAATGTATCCACCCGTAACAAAGTTTCTTCGTTGTTCTTCTTATGTTTTGAGATTTGGCTTTGAATCTTCGTATTACAGCTAATTGAGTCTGGGAAATGTTTGGATGCAGATTGAGCTGTTGTTTGTTTTTAAGGGAGGGGTTTGTTCAAAAGGCTACCCACTTCAAAGCAAGGCGCTGTGAATGTGGTGGACTACTAACGTCTTCTGTTTCGTAAGGTCTTTGGGGGGTGGGGATGGTCTGGTAGACCTATATTTATAATGTTGAATGATGATGAAAATGTAGACAAACAAACATTACAAAAACCAAAAAAACACCCTTCCCGCCCCAAAGAAACTACAATTTGCAATGCAGCGCAATGTGGAATTCACTTGTAATATACTATTAAGTAATCATGTCAGCATCATTAAGCAGCAGGAAGGGGTTTGGCCTAGCCCTATGGGGGGGGGTGCAGACATTTCGGGACTGAACCAAGAACATTTCCGGCGGAGCCTTCGTTTTCCTCCATGTTTCGTGCGTGTTTAGCATGTTGAGGTGAAGCACACACCAGATCCTTTCAATAATCTAATAACAATCAAGGGGGCAAAAAAAAAATTAATTAACAACAACCACAAAAGAGCAAACACAGGAACAGCAGTTCAATTTGCCAGGCACATGTTTTATGCAATCGCGTTACAACAGGCGGTGTATTGTGCGCCCTCACTCACATAATGCCACGCCATCTGCTTTATGACGTTGTGGAACATGCCGCGATCTATTTGTTTTCCCATGGCCGGTGCTTTGTTCAGTCTGAAAATCTACAGTTTTTTTCTTTTTTTTTCCCTAAGCGGTGCTGTAATGAACGCAAACTGAACATGGTTGTTTGTAAAAGAAAGTGACTTTTTTTGGGGGGGGGGGGGGGGGGGGGGGGTACAGTGCTGTTTAATTTAAACATGACGATGACGATGAAGATGGTGATGGTGTGCGCAGGATTAATTAACTTTGAACATGATTAAGCCGTCAGCTGTCGAGCGCGGGAATATCTTTAGAGGACAGCTGCGCACGCTGACTGGGCCGTCGCTGGGTAACCTTGACAGACACACAGTTGATTAGGTCATCCTCTAAGCTGGCTCAATTCCCACGCATTAAATGTCCCGGCGCTCCCAAATCTTAGCCGAGCAAAAAAATAAAAAAATTTCCGGAATGGGACCGGACATGATTGATTGAAGCTTTAGACGCGACATGACAACAAGCAATAGTCCATAAAAATAAAGACAGAAATTACTGAGAGAATGTGCTGTCTCGACCACTTCGACAAACAAGCGCGGTATATTACAGGAATCGGCTACCTGAGATTTAATGTGTCTTTCCTGTCCAGAAAGTTTACTTCAGACAGGACTTTGACCTCAGTTCCCCTGTCTACTAGTCAGTCCTGATGCTGAACAAACTCAGTCTGGCAAGTTTCTTCCGAAAAAAAGGACGATCGACATGACCAAGGTGCCTTTTGATGCTGGTGCAACAGACAACTCCTTGAAATGCTCAATTCAGCGAATAAATAAGAGACTGAAACAACAATGTTCCTTTTACAAGGATAAGAGGAGTTTGTCTGGTTCATACTCGTCCAACTAAGAGCTCATCCATGCTTATTCACTGGAAGTGGCGGCAGCCTATTCTTCTCTTTGTCTCTCGTCTTTGTCTCAAGTTTTTGAAAAGCAACACATTGCTCATGATGTATGACTGCACCATACAGTATTCCCATGGAGTCATTATGTCACATTATGGGATGAGATCAGATAGGAAGATGACGAATGAGTCAAGGGAGGGAGCTGGGCGAGGATGGTAGCGAGGAGATCAATGAAGTGCAGAAGATCGACAGATATATCGAGACGGAACGCGCGCCTGGATTCCTCTTACTGCCGTTTCACGACCGCTTTGTCTTCCAGCAGATGCTTCCACTGAAAACAGACCCGCCTCACTCAGGTAGGAGGATGGGGGGGGGGGATAGTTACAGGCCAGATTGTGGACGTCGGAGATCCAAACCCGTACTGACCGGTAGACGGCGGGTGGCTTCCCCTGGGCCTCGCAGCTGAACATCACCTCGCGGTTCTTCTCCACGGCGTCCAGGGGGTACACGATGCTGCCGGGCTGCTTGCTGAACACCGGACTCTGCACGGTGACGCCAGCCTCTGTGGGCACACAGAGACAAATTAGCCTCGGTGTGGTTTCACAACTCACACCCGTTTGTTAAAGAAATCAACGAGGGCGGTGGGAGGGGGGGGGACATCAACACAGTTTGTAAAACAAGCAATTTGTCAGCAGCGATGGAAACGGGTTGGCACCCAGGAAGGAGAGCGATTAGAGAGAAAGAGAGAGAGAGAGAGAGAGAGAGGGAATGAGGACAACCACGGGAGCGGACAAAAGATATCAATTTGTCTGCCGCTCGTGCGCCACATCGCCCACCAGCGCCGGGTGGTGGGCGGGGAGAACGATGCGGCGGCGCCGGGCGCTGCGTCCTCCGAGAGGAAGCAGCCTCTGATTTATACCGCACAATTAGGAGGCTCGACAACAGGCAGCGCTGTCGCCGGTCGCGCCGCGGCGGTTGGAATTGCGGCCCCCGGCGGACCGACCGCCTCGCCAGCGGTCCGGCCGCATGATAGGAGGCGTCCACAATCAAGGACATGTGTTTTATTTTGCAACGCTGTTTATTGAAGGTAAAACACATGCCCTTGATTGCGGGCGGCCGTTTATTGGATGGGCAGCCTCCGAGGGTCTTTTCTTGTGTCGCGTTCTTGTGTATTATGTGACTAATTTACCATTAATGACACCTTACTGGCCTGCACTACAGTGTCTGTTGTACTAACCTTTCTTTAGAAAAAAAAAACTAGATAAAAGATAATATCTCACGTGAACAACGTCGAATACAATTCAGTATTTTTAAAACAAAGTCCTGGTTTACTGTGTCTACAAACAAAAAAAAGAAAGAAATAAAAAATGTGACAGTTGAATTGTGATGCCTCTATAATACAGACAAGCCAAACAATGTGGCAGTTCTCCATGGCTCTCTTGCAGCAACAATACCAGCTTGTCAAGTGAGCCGCAACACATAGGGTCCACGTCTATTCTGCCTCGCAGTCATCAGCCCACGATATCCACATGAACCCTCTCCTCCTCCTTTAAAGGGATAACATACTAAAGGCAGGGTAGGCCATTGATTTTAGTAGCCTTTTACGTATTATTTGTTGAAATTCTCTGCACAGCTGCACAGCAATCAATGTATCAAATGCTCCGACAAAAAAGGAGCAACAAAAGGTATCCCTGGCTGTCTCAGGCCTGCAATACAATGATTGGATGGCTTACTTGTCTGTCTTCCTGCCTACCCGGCTACCTGCGCACACTCTGCATGTGCACGCATTGCGCATGACAGGGCATGAGTGCAGTGCGGTCTTCCACAAGGCTATGTAGACCTATCACTAAAGCTAGCAAGCTAGTCTCACGTTTTGGGGACGTGGCTTTGGACGGAGGCATGAAGGGAGAGGTAGCAATTTTTTTTCAGTAGGATACTTTCAAAATCTGCCTGGACTGGTTTTTTCCAAATTGCCTTCCCTACCTTTAAGACATTTGGAATGGGCCTGACGTGTATTGCACTCACACACTGTGGAACTGTCATGGACAACGGAGTATAGACCAAGAGATTGAAACGCTAGCACTATGAACACATTTGTAAAAACACAATCCTGGTCTGGAGTGACTAAAGAATGTACGCCTTCATTTTGGCTTTGGGCATAGTACTTCACACAGAAGGGGGGATAACACAATTAATTGAGAAAATGTTAAGTTCAGTCCCAACAGTCCAACAGTTTCCAGCTGCGGTGAAGAGAAGGGGTTCCAAGTGGCACACCAAGTGTCATGCCTCGTAAACTACAAGGGTGTCCAATCATAATAAGTGGTCTGCATGGGGAAGGGGAGACGGACCAAGCAGGTTGTGGATGTACAGGCAGTGAAGGTGGATGCTGGGGAATCCAAGCAGCATGTACCTGCAATGACTTCTCTATGTCTGCCTGGAGTATTGGTTAGAGTTTGCCTATGAGGTGCCCAGCTTGTTTTATCCTGGGGGGGGGGGGAAAGCTTTAACAAGTAGACACAAGGTGTCAAATGTCAAAGTGATAAATTACCACTGTACTACCACTGTGAAAAAACAAAGACAAGAAAAAGAGGGGGAGGGGGGGGGGGGGGGACAATAAAGAAATCTAGGTGATCAAGAAGGGGTGAGTGGGACTTTATCGACTACACTAACAATGACTTTGGCGGTTATACAAAACAAAAGGTCTAATTTTACGAGAAAATACAAAACGCGTGCTGTCTGTGGAGATCCTCTAAATCTAAGCTGCTGTCATCGTAAAAAAAAAAAGAAAAAAAAAAGCTTTTAAAAAGATGTGCTGTCGTCTCACGGTTTGTGAAGGCTGCGTGAGTGCAATCTTTTAAATAACTCTCCTGTGTTAGGCTGTTAATTTAACACAGAGAATCCGGACACAGTCTATTAGTACGTCATTAGCATGGTGTTTTTAACAGTCAAATTTCAATGGCTTAGTTCAGGGGGTGGAATTGTTGACAATGGGCAATGCATGAAAATGTTTATGCAATAGAAAATGATAAATTCTGAAAATGTTACATTATTTATTTTCTCCATAATTGCTGTGATAAGCCATCGATTTAGCAAGTTGCTCAAACTATTTGCTTTTTTTTCTTATGTTCCCATTTTGCCTACAGTCTGCTGATTGCAATCTGATAAATGCCTGGGAATAATGATTAGCGTTGCTGTTGTTGACAACAGACAGAGTGGCACAATTTTCACCAAAATCTTAATTGTTTCAAAATGGTTGACGCACACTGGCATTTACCACTGCTGCCTCGAGGCTTCCGAGAGACAGATAGTTTCTGAAGGTTCAATGTTTTCTAATGTGAGGCTGGTGTGTACTACTGAAAAAAAATGCTTTGCTTCATCTGATACAAATGTAATAATATTCATTTATATTCCTCAGTTAGGACTTTACAAGAACGTGTTGAACTTTCTCTGGGTTTTTCAAAACTGTGTTCAAGCCCTTCTTGTTATGCTCTGGATAGGCTGGCTTTTCAGGATCTGTTTATCAAATACATTGCATGCTATCCATTTCATATGGCAGGACATAATGCAGCTTGAATACCGAAAGGTCGATGGCATCTTATTTTTCATTAAAATGTGATGTTCATTAAGTGTTATTCTTTGATGTGGTCAAATAATGAGACTTCATTTTAAAGCTTTGCGTCAATACTATTGAACGCACATTTATTTCAGCCATGCGGTCATTAATACAACATCCATGCTAATCCTACTGAGATTCACTATCAAATTGATAGCATTCATTTCCAATGCGCATTCAAAACACTTTAACGCCATAAACTCCAATAAACCCTCATTTGTATTTCTATTTCATATTTAAAGACACAATACAACGTTGGAATATGAACACGTGATGTGTTATGTCCAGAGAGACATGAAAGCACGAGACCGAAGCGTTCCACCAGACGTCCAAACATTCGCCCCTGTGGATCATCTTCATACCGTGGCCATGTTGAATGCTGTAGAAGCATTTTGAAAATGGGTCAGTTTTTTCTCCATCTTGGCCGTACCTCCGCACTAAAACGGTGTTTTTGTCCATCAAAAAAGGGTGTGAATCCGGGGGGGAAACACATTCAAATGGAGTACTTGGAAGAGGCCGCCTTGCGATTGTGATATGTTCAGACATCGCTCGGCTAATGTGACCTGGCCACGCACATGAAAAGCGATATGAACTGAAAAATGCTGGAAAAGCATTTTTCCAGCAATTGTGGCACATGGGACAGTGTTTGGAGCCCACATTGCTGAAAACACTAATAAAATGGTCTGAAATCTCGTGACACACGAAAATGTGTGATGTAGCTGTTATAGTGTGGACACGGCTAGCTCCAGTGAATCCCCACTGGTCTGGAGACAGGCCCTCTCTCCCGGGTGTCAATGCTTGTCTTCCAGTCTGTCATCAAGAAGCTCACACGAGGACACCAACCAGAGCAGATCCTGCTCCAGGAAGAGGTTCCACCCACTGAAATGTGTCATCCAAAGAAGAAATGTATTTCTCATCTATTTTTGTTGGAATGAAATAAAAATAGGTGGGAATTTCGACGGTGCA